>VDFB02031222.1:0-15541 GCA_007258455.2 Sequoia sempervirens | reverse complement strand
GTATGCATTCTCTTTTTGAACAAACAACCTAGATCAAATCCACAACTAGTTGGACAAATGATTGAAGCTTCATCCACCTTTTCATTTTCATATTTCTCCTTTTTTCCATTGCATGATTATGTATCTTGATAGCTTGACATAGGATCTTGGATCTTGGGGGCCTGATTTCCTTCTTGATCTTTTTTCATTCTCTTTCATCTACATCCATACACTCAGATCTCTCTTGAATGTCTACTTTAGTGTGAATTTGAAGCAAGTTCATCCTCTCACTAAAGTGGTGATTAAATGTATCATAGAAAATGGGAAAATTTCTTGACATGGGAATAATTAATGACAAATTTGACTTAACATGGCCTTGATTTGGTGTTGTGACATGTTTTTCACATCCACACTAGGTCTTGGACCCTTTAAAATGCATTAACAATGTCTTGTAAGAGTGTTGTAAAATAATTTCATGCTTTTCTAGACTTAATGAACCCATTTCTCCTTAATTCAACATTATAAAATATGTTTAATAGCATTATCACATTCAATCTAAAAGGCTTGTGAATTAAACTAAATGTTAAACTAGTGTTGTAACGTGTCTTGCACATTCACATTGGTTCTTGTGCTTTCCAAGGATATGTGCACCTAATTTTAGTGTTGTAAAGTGTATCTAATCACACTTTCACATTGAATTATATTTCCCAAGCCCTAATTGACATTCACATAATCACTAATAGGCCCCTATTAACCCATATTATGCATCTCGAGGCAAAATTTGATAAAATACCTGACAAAATTGTAATTTAAACATTATTTCATTATCTCTTGGCATCTTAGCTGTCAAAATGGCCCCTATGGGACCCATTCACCATCCAATGTGAATCAGTCCCATCCAGGTGGGACCCATTCACCATTGATGGTGAATGAGTCCCATTTGGCCCATTTTTGACCTATGAGTGGGAAAATTTGAAATTTAAGTTTATTATTTTCACATGCCGGCCTTAGGGATCCAATTTTCAGGATAATAAGGTGGATTTCCTATAAAATCACCTCTCTAAACCCTAAATCACATCCATTCTTCATTATTCATCCATCATTCTTCCATCTCAAGTCAACCAACTTAGGGTTTCATCATTGCAAGTCACCAAGATAGTAATTTTTAGATATTCAAGGCTGAATCTCCCTCAATTGCTGCAAAAATTCAAGGTCAACCATCATTGCAAGGTAATCAAATCCATTACTATATGTTTCATTTCATTCTTTCATCATTTTGGTTTAACTACCTAAAAGGGGTTTGACAAAGGAAAACCCCCATTCCCTAACATTAAACATTTAATCTCTCTTGTCTTGTGTGTTTGAAGATTTAGGCACCTTGGAAGCTTGGAAATCATTGAAGATTACTTTGAATTTTTTTTAGGTATTCTCTTCATTGATCAAGCCAAAATATCAACAAAAACTCACTTTTAGGTTCGAAAATTAGAGTTTCAGAAGCAGACACCTGTAGAAAGCCATAGTATAGGCTAAGAGCTCCTATTTCCTCTTTTGAATACTTAGAAATTCAAAAGTGGAATCATTCACCATTGGTGGTGAATGAGTCCATTTCTAGGCCTGAACATGGTTTTTTGTATTTCTGGATACCCTTTTGTCTGAAACGGGTTCTGACTCAATTTCACAGAACTAGGACTAATTCACCAAGAATGGTGAATGTGTCCCAATAGGTCAAATTTCCAACATCAGCAACATTTCAAGTGTCATTTCCAGCCTCCTTTTAGATCCTTGGTGCACACTTTTAGTTTGGTTCATTTCTGTTTATTTTTGCATTCATTTTTAGGTGTTTTCTACATATCACAATGTGTTTTCAAACAAGTTACATTTCAATAGTTTTCACTTTATAGGGTATGTGAAAGATCATGATGAGCTAAAAAGTGGCAATATGATGGGTATATATAGGGTATGTGGCTAACGACTTTTTTTTACCCAAAATTGGTGAAATGAAAAGGGGTTTTAAAGGAGATTCTTAACTTTCCACCAATATAAATTATGCTTTATTTTGAATTTAATAAAAAAATATTATTTATTTTCTATTTAAATTATGACTAAAGTCCTGATTGATAGGTTGATTGAAAAACATCTATAGCTTTCAAACAATATCACATTTTTTGAATCTGAAACATCCATCACATTCTAAGAAACATACACTAGTTGGTATGCACTCACAAACACATAGGTGGCTATGGGGAAAGTCATGCCTCAGAATGGGCTTCTTGCTCAAATATATCAAAGCTATACCTTATGATAAATTTAATAAGGCACCACAAAGGAAAATGATTTCGTTTTGAGCTCTATGACGTAATCAAAACTTTGAGTGCTTGACACTCATAGACATTGTTAATGTAGAATAGTATAAGGATTGTTCAAACGGATTTTGCTTTATTCGTGTAAGGTCTCATCTTAGGGAACACCATGCTCATTGTCTCCAAGAGAGGATAAGTCAAAATACGTATCAAAATTTTGGAGGGAATCAAGCCTATTGACTCCATCAAGAATAGGACGCATTGCAAGAAGAAAGAAATTGCACAATGGGGTATGTGCAGGATTATCATGGAAAAAATAGGCCCTTAAGTGGTGAAAAATTTAGAAAAATCAAAGTTACACATGATGTAATATTTTGAATAAGTTATCTATATCATTTCAAAAATATGTAAGAATATAATATGTATCAAATTGAACGAAGTTTCTAAACTACTAGGCTTATTTTTTAAAAATATATATAGGCTGATGCAAGAAGTTGGGTACACAAAAAGCTCAAAAAGTGGAAATGTTTTTACTGTTTTTCAGAATTTGTCACACTTGGATTGAAAATTTGAGATACTTACACAATGATTGTTAAAAAAAGTCAGGAACATGAAATCTAACATTTTGAATCTAGTTTCCAAATATGTAAATTATTAAAATACCCAGATTATATAAATTAAATTTTGATAGGGATCTATAAAACCACTTTTTAAAAGTCCTTGTTTTTTTACCATACCAAGTAGGTGTACGAACAACACTTTTTGACCCAAATAAAATTATTTTACTAATTCCTTTTGGAAAAAGAGAGCTAACAACATGAAGTTTGATGTGGATTTTTTTTTGTAATTTTTGGTTGAATATTTTATTTTTTATTAAATTTTTATTGGCCTTAATTGATGATTTTTAAAATCAACGTGTACGAACAACATAATTGGACCTAAACAAAACATTTTTTGACTCTCTTTTTTCATTGTGTAGAGAATTGTCTAATTTTGATGCCATACAATTTTTTTACAAGAAACTTAACCAATAAAAAGTTATTAAAAAACCAATAAAACCTGATATTTCAAGTTTAAGGACTGGTTTTCTTAGAAATTAATTAAAAAATAAAAATAATAATCCAATTTTAACAAAATTTATATATTTAGAAAGTAGACATTGTGTTCTCTAATGGGTTTTAATTTTATAGATTCATTCAAAAAAAAAGTCCATCAGCTATGTTGTCAAATTTGGACATTCTTCTTCAATCTGCCTTAGTTTTTTAGTTGCAAGTCAAAGGCTTAGGCTCCGATTGCCAAGCCTTTCCCAAGCCTAAAACAAAGCCTGGATGTGGTGTGCAAATATATTTTTAAAATAACACGTATGCATTATAGAAACATGTACACGTTATTCAAATAAAATGTGTACACGTTTCATAACGCATACGTGTTACCCATTGGCCCATTGGGAAAATGTAATGCGTACACATTGTGAAACGCGTATGCATTTCTTGAACATAACACATACGCGTTTCTAATATAGCCGTTTTCCCCTAATTTAGAAAATACTAGTAAAACACAATTTTCCTGCAACAATCCTTTTCTGTAGTACAGTCCGAAAGTGTCATTTTCTACGTTTTTTATTACAAATTTGTCTTGTGCAGGGCATATTCTATTCAAATTGTTGGAAGAGACAAAGTGCAGGTTGAATTTTCTGAAGTGGAATCAAGTGCAAGAACTTTTTACAAGAAGATTTGGAAAAAGTGATTTTTTGGATGTACTCATGATGTTTTTGTACTTCAGAGTTCATAGAAAAAATGATCTTCATAGTACATAGTTTAATTTGAATATTTGAAGGAGGTGGCAATTTGAAAATAAGTTTCTTGAATTATTTTTTTTGTCATCAAAGAGGGTTTGGTAACAATGGGTGATAAGAAAAGACAAAAAAAAAGATATAGAAAGTTAATGACATCCGAAGAAATTCAAGAAAATAAAGATAAGGAGGCAAAAAGACAAAGGGAAAGGAGAGAAATGATTCTTCAAATGAAATATTTGGAAGCATCTTGTTCCAATAATGTTGAAGAGGAAGCCATGAATGATGAAATGAATGTAGATGATGCAAATGTGGAGATGGTGAATATGGAAGAAAATGCAATTATGAAGACAAACCCAATTGTGCCTTCAACTTCAACTTTGAATGATATGCAAACAACTTCAGGTGTTTCTTCAAATCCACCTCCCAATGATATGGAAAATGCACCTATTCAAACAATCTATCCAAGTATGTGTTCAAACCCAAGTTTTCATAATATTGACATTGCTTGTTTAGATGAAGCTGGATACACCATTGATGAGATCAATAATATTAGGGTTGAAACAATGCAAAAACAAGAAAATGATGAAATTATATCTTATGAGAATGTAAATGAGAATGAAATCCCTAATATTGATGAAAATGAGTATGAAATCTCTTTTGGATTTGAAAATGAAAATGAAACCCCTTGTGTGAATGAAAATGAAACTCCATCTATGGATGAAGGTGAAAATGTTTTATTTACAATTGAAACGGATGTGCTAGATAACCTTCGTGGTAAAGTTTCTTCAAGACAAATTAGAAATTATGGAAATAAAATATATAAAATGTTTTTTTATAGAAAGAAATTAGGATTCCAATGTCAACTCATGGTGCAATTGATGAGAATGTTGAAAATGAGAAAAGTGATGAAAAAATTAGGTATTTTTGTAAAACCAAAAAAGAAAGATGATTTAGTAGAACAAGTCATATCTAGTGTTGTTAATGCTATTGATGTTCTTGGTAAGAAAAGTCGATCAAAAAATAAGAATGTGGCTCGTCATGCAATAACAATTGCTCTAGTTGATAAAGTAGCTTCAAATAAAAGAATGTTAAGTAAGATTAGTAAATGTATAAACTTAAATCCTAGAACTTTGATAAGAGCTGCTAAAAGAAGAGAAAGTATTGAAAAGGATCCTATAAATCAATGTTGGAGTTTTAGTGGTAGACTCCCAAGATCAGACATGAAATTAACTAATGAAATTAAATCTTTAATTGAATTTTTTTGGTATGATAATACAAGAGTATCACCTAACATTAGAGATGTCTTAATATTCAGGATGGGTTCCAAAATTTGTGAACCTCATCCAAAGCATCTCTTAGATATGACTTAAAATGAATTATATAAAAAAAAATTAGATGCTTCAATCTTACCATTGAATATTAGCATAAGTCAAAGATCATTCGAAAAGTGTAAACCTTTTTATGTTAGAATTAATAAGCAATGAATCTCTTGTTGTTGTAAGACTCATGTACAATTTCATTATTAATATGATATATTTCAATATATACGATGCACTTTGCATGCTAGCCAAATTATGTAGGACATTTGTGGTATTAATATGCCACCTGAAATAATCAAAGATTTTATAGCAGGTTTGTTTTGTAATCCCTCTTTAAATGGAAACTCATTTGTTTTAAAAGCATGCATTTCTAGAGAATGTGATAGATGTGGTAACTTTTCATTATTAGGAGAATGTATGCATGAAAGTAGTTCAGATGAATTTAGAAAACAATTAGTGGATGTAAAAAAATTTAAAAATATTGAGTATTCTTTAAAAGATGGAAAAACTAGAAAACGTGTTGAGCTAATTGTGGAAAAAGTTAGTGTGCATCAAGCACTGTGCTGGATTAGAATGAAGTTTGTACCCTAAATATGTTCAACACTCTCATAAATGCTCATTGGCTTGATAATCAATTTAGTTTATGTAAAAACACATTCCCAATTGGAACTATATTGTGGAGTTGTTGATTTTGCTGAAAATTATACTCTTGCTCCACAAGAAGAAATTCAATCGCAGTATTATAATTCAGTGCAAGTAGCTATATTTGTTCACATTGTTTATAGACATGCTAAAGATAGTACATAAGATAATAGAATTTTTTTGAGAGAGTACCATTTTTATGTAAGTGATAATCGATTACATTCATCTGAGTTTATACAATATTGTTTTGATATATTTTATAAAAAATTAAAAGAGAGAGGAATTCAAATGCTAGAACATCTCATATGGTTAGATAATTGCACGGGTCAATTCAAAAATGCTAGAATGTTTTATTGGTTATGTAGAGTTCATAAGGAAAATAATATCCAACACATATGGAGTTTTATTTGGTCATTAATGAGGAGATGGAGCAGGTGCATGTGTGAAAAGAGCTCTTGCTAGAGAGCAACTAAAATTTGAGGATGCTGCAAAATTTAGAGATGTACGTGCAATTGTAGATTGGTGCAATACCAAATTATCTACAAGAACAAGTGAGAGCTCAATAATTTGACGCTTCTTTTGGTTAGTTGAAGAAAATGATATTTTTTCTCGACAAGATTGTGAAACAATTAATGGAACTAGAAAATGGCATTCATTTAAGAGTTTGAATGCAAAGACATGGACAATATGGACAAGGGAGTTGGCATGTTTTTGTCAATTTTGTATTGTAGGTGATTGGTAGGCATGTGAAAATATGGAATGGGCTGAACAATGGAAACAAAGAGCTTTAACACCTACATCGACACATGTTCAACATGGAATGACAATTGAAGATAATCAAGTGTTCGCATCAGATGATTATGATCGTATTTCAGATCTTGTACAAGAAGGTAAATTATTTATTGAGTTGAATTTTGTATGTATGCATGTTTATATGTGAGTTAAATATAAGTCACTCTTTATTGAATTTTGTATTTACTTTTGTAGGACATGTGTATGCTATTGTTGCACCTCAAGGGAATGAAGAGCAGACCAAATACTGGTTGGCTAGATGTGTTGAGAGAAAACATAAGTTGGTACATACTAGAGTGGATGATGACAAGTTTGAGTATCCAACTGGTTCAGTGGTTGTTGTTGGCACCTGGCTTTGAAAATATTTGATGAGAAAGAATGGCTTGCCTGCATTTGAAGATTATGAAAGACACAAGAAGATTATACATTATTCACATTTGATTTTGGAAACCAATATAAAACTAGTTAAATATCAAGGAAGGTCTGCTAATAAAGTTTTATGGACACTTTCAATGAATGATCATGAGACAATCATAGATGCATTACAAAAAAGGGAGGATGCAGATGGTACAATAGAGTAAATAAATATTGGTAAGTATATCTAGTTGTATATATATTTAATTGATATATATATATATATATATATATATATATATATATATATATATATATATATATTTGTCTTTAATCATTTCCAAATTAAAGTTTTATATCATTTTTTGTTTTAGGTCTCCCAAAATTAGATGCTTTACAAAAAAGAGAGGAGATGCACATATATTATGATGGAATTCAAATCTAGAGATAGGTAACTATATATAGTTCTAGATATATTTAATTGATACTTTATAATTTATTTCATATCCCCTTAATCCTTTCTCTTAAAACCCCTTAAGTCATCCTCTTATGTACCATTGATTGATCCTCTTGCATACCCTTAAGTCATTCTATCAAATACCATTAATCCATCCTCTTAGGACCCCATAATCCATATCCTCTTACATCTCCTTAATCCAAAATCTTGCATCCCTTAAGTCACTCTCATAATTCCCCTTAAGCCATCCTCTTAGGGCCTATTAAGCCATATCGTAAGGTTCATGACATGCATCCCCTTAATACAACGTCTTACATCCCCTTAATGCACTCTCTTATATCCCTTCAATTCATTCTATCAACTCCCCTTAATCCACCCTCTTACATCCCTTCAAGTCATTCTATCAACTCCCCTTAATCCACCCTCTTGCATCCCCTTAATCCACTCTCTTACATCACTTGAATTCATTTTATCAACTCCCCTTAATCCACCCTCTTACATCCCTTCAAGTCACTCTATCAACTCCCCTTCAACTCATTCTATCAACTCCTTTTAATCCACCCTCTTGCATCCCCTTAATCCACTCCCTTACATCACTTGAAGTCATTTTATCAACTCCCCTTAATCCAACCTCGTACATCCCTTCAATTCATTCTATCAACAGCCCTTAATCCACCCTCTTACATCCCTTCAAGTCATTATATCAACTCCCCTTAATCCACCCTCTTGCATCCCATTAATCCACTCTCTTACACCACTTGAAGTCATTTTATCAACCCCCTTAATCCACCCTCTTACATCCCTTCAAGTCACTCTATCAACTCCCCTTAATCCACCCTCTTACATCCCTTCAACTCATTCTATCAACTCCCCTTAATCCACCCTCTTGCATCCCCTTAATCCACTCTCTTACATCACTTGAAGTCATTTTATCAACTCCCCTTAATCCACCCTCTTACATCCGTTCAATTAATTCTATCGACTCCCCTTAATCCAACCTCATACATCCCTTCAAGTCATTCTATCAACTCCCCTTAATCCACCCTCTTGCATCCCCTTAATCAACCCTCTTGCATCCCCTTAATCCACTCTCTTACATCACTTGAAGTCATTTTATCAACTCCCCTTAATCCACCCTCTTACATCCCTTCAAGTCACTCTATCAACTCCCCTTAATCCACCCTCTTACATCCCTTCAACTCATTTTATCAACTCCCCTTAATCCACCCTCTTGCATCCCCTTAATCCACTCTCTTACATCACTTGAAGTCATTTTATCAACTCCCCTTAATCCACCCTCTGATATCCCTTCAAGTCATTCTATCAACTCCCCTTAATCCACCCTCTTACATCCCTTCAATTCATTCTATCAACTCCCCTTAATCCACCCTCTTGCATCCCGTTAATCCACCCTCTTGCATCTCCTTAATCCTCTTACATCTCATTAATCCTCTTAGGACTCGTTAAGCCATATCCTAGGGTTCATGAGATGCATCCTCTTAACTCCCCTTAAGGAATTCTCTTAAGACCCCCATTAAGCTATATATCCTCTTAGGTCCCCTTAATCCATCCTATGGCTAACATCATTTGAATTTGTATGGAATTTACTATACACGGTTCTTTTCTTGCATGAATTTTTTACTTAAATTGTATCTACATGCACATATATGTTTCATCATGTTATATAGTTGTATTAAACATCTTGATGTACATTATATATGTTTGTTCGATGTCACTTTCTAAATATCTTGTTCCAATTTTATAGATTATACATGTTTCATGTCTTCTATTTACCACATTTTATATAATTATTTAATTGTATAGATTATACATTTTATACATACAAGGAGATAGTTTTTTGTTTATTGATTCAAATATTTGTTATGTAATTGGAAAATAGTTAAAATTACTTGCCCTTAATTTATTATGAATATGATTTAAGAAACTATTTAAGGAATATTTTAATTTGTCACCTAACCATGTGATAAAATATATATATGAAATTTGATTCTAGATAAGAATTTATATAGTGCATGTATTACTTGAAAATTAGATTAAAATATAAATATAGATATGTATGAATGCATATAATCATGAAAATGAACATAACACGATCTCATAATTGACTACATATATAATCATCATATTAAAGTCAACTGATATAAATAAACACACATATGATAATAACATGTTCAAAATAAAACTAGGGATCTAGATAGTTCATAAAATTTATATGTCAAGTCCAACACATATATTGAAATAAAAATAGAGATCCATAGTCCATAAAATATAAAACCATCTAACTTTCAGGCCGATCAGTCATATCAAGTCTCCTCTTTGTTCCATGTCAACTAGATGTACCCGCATCGTGCTGTAAAAGAGTACAAGAAACTTGAAATTAGATTTAAATTTATTTCAAAATTTTGATATAATTAAACATATTTAAAATTGAAAATATAAACTTTTAGATTAAAAAAATCCTAATTAAATATCGAGTAAATATAGTAAAAATGATTTCTAGTATGCATAAATTACCATATGGTCATGTGAATCAACTGGCACATTTTCTTCAACAGGTAGCATAACTATCTGTTGAGAAGATGCAAATTCCTGATCTACTATATCCTGCATATTCATATAAAGCAAACAATATGTGAAAACCTTGAATATATATATATATATATATATATATATATAAAAGGTTCATAAAAATTGTATAGGAGATTTAAAGTAAAGTTTACAACCTTGAATGATATGACCTCATGATCATGCACCTAAGATTGCCCATGCATAAATGTCGATGATGTCTCAGGTGCGCGGCCCACCATGGGTATCTCATCAAATCCTTGCATATAGATGTACAACAGTTCGTATAGATCATTCAGACATGTGTATGTAAATGAAAAAATTAAATTAGATCTATGATGCGTATTTAATCTAAACTTAACAAACTTTTGAAAGCATGCACCTGAGCTGATGATGTCTAAGGAGCACTCACCACTGTAACTTGTGGTTGGTCAATACTAGGGATAGTATGACCTCCTTGCATCTAGATATAATATATCAATTCACACATGTGTACAAATTCAAATTAAATTAGATATATATATATCCACACAAATTATTTAATATATTTTGGTTCAAGTACTTGTCCAAAAGGTGAGCCCAGATCTACAACACTTGACATATACACACAATGATCATATTGAGTTTCAGGCATCACGTCATCATGCGTCTACACCAAACACAAACTTATTAAATTAATATTATATTATATATATAGTTTGATGTTATTATTCACATGAATTTTTTATATTTCAAACTTGAATTAAATTTAAGTTCAAAAGATGAACATACCTGTGTAGGACGATCCTCATAATATAGTAAATTTAGGTATGACCCCATCCCAGATGCATGTGCCTCACCTGAAGTGGATGTGTGAGTATCCCTATAGCCCGAGCCTCCATGCTCTCTATTGGCCACTTCTGTAATACCCCTCCTCTTACTGTTTGGATTTATTAATTTCTATGCTTTAACTTGATACGTTGATACTATTATGGTTTGATTTGGTTGGTTTGAAGTTTGATGATGTTATTCCTTTAGTGGACATGATCATTTGATGTGACATTATTAGTATGACTTATGATACTTTGTGTGTTGATTGGATTATTGTTTATTCGAATAGTTGTTTGTTAATGTTTTATATGTCGATGTGATGATTCTATGGTGATGTTATTGAATTCAGTATTATTTTATAATGCAATGGTTTAATAATTAGTTATGATGCAGTAGTTAAGTATCATGTTATCTTATGATCAATTTGGTTAGAGATGTTAGCTCGTCATTGATATTATAATTGTTAGAATAGAGTAGGTGAGAGGACAGTGTAGCATCACTCATTCACGAGTGCCCTGCTACACTGCAATTCCTTCTCATGATAGGATGTTTGATTATATATATACATGTGCTACTTGATGTTTATTTGGATGCAGGATTGCAGGAATAAGTCTTGTTTCCACCTGCTTCGGCAGGACAGGGCGAGCAATAAATTAACCCAATGGGTAAAATGTTGAAAAAGGGAGTAGGTTTGGAGTGTCCCCGTCCCAAGTCCGTCATCTGTTGTGAGTCGTTGTGTTATGACTGAAGTTTTGTCTTTGTCTTTATGTAGTTTGACTGTTGAGTATTTATTTAATTCTTGGTTAGTGTTTAATTAATTAATCGTATTTCATAAAATAATTAATCAATGTTGCATTGTTAATTGATTTAATTGAGAGTTAGTAAATGGTTAAATTTAAATATATTATAAATTAAAAAGTGATTTAATTAATTAAAAGTGCAAATAATTATAATTAAATTAATATTGTTGAGAATAATTAGATATTATCTTTTTATTAATATTAGATTAGAAGATCGTGTGTAGATAATTATATATTATATTTTATTTTAATATTAAATTAGAAAATCTTGTGTGGAAAATATCTTGTGTAAATAATTAATTTTTAATTAAAAATTTTAGATAAGTGTGAGCTTTTAAAAGCTGGAAAAAGGACCAATAGGAAAAGAGGCTTTTTTGAGAAAAGAAATCGGAAGAGCTTTATGGATTATTTGTTTTGATTTATTATTTTTATGAGGGGATTATTCACTCATAGAAGTTTTGCTCTGTTGTTCTGGATCTTAAAAAAAATTAAAAAAAAAGAAAAAAAAATTAAAAAAAAAAGAAAAGAATTTTTGTTAATAAAAAAAGACTTCGGGAAAAAAAATGGAGGGGAAGATAGATAGATTCAAAAGGAGAGCTGCAGGAGGTGATCGAGAAGGAACTACAGGAGGAATTCGAGAGGAGGTTACAGAAGGGATTCTTCTTCAGACAAAGGACTCCAAGTATTTCCTTTTTAATTTGTTAATATTTCATTGTTCTGTAACAAATCTGGTTGCTATGTTTCGAAGATTGATTCAATGAAGTTTGTGATTTGAAAACTTAGTGTATTTATACTCTTGAATCCTCTGTAGAAAACTATAGTAAATCTGTTTGAAATTATTCAATATAGTTAGTAGTGAAAGTTATTATTTTGAAATAAAAACTATTTTGGTTGAAGATTGAAATTGCATGTTAGATCTGTATTAGATTATGGAAAAAATCTGCTATTATATTGTTATTTTGAATTCATTGTTAAATGGATACATACATATGTTATTATTCTGATTGTGTTATTATAATTACTATGTATTCATGTGATTTTTAGTTTATGAGAAAAGAATGAAAATTTCATTTTGTATTTAAGGGTATGGAATTTTTTAAAAAAAGGGATATAGATATATATATATATATATATATATTGCATAAATAATTCTGGTTTTCTGTTTGTGTATGCGAAAATTTATTAAAATATTATAAAAATTGAATAAATTTATCCCTGTTTATATTATAAAAAATTATGTTTTTATTCTCTATTTTTGGGGACGAATATTTTAAACAAATGAAAATTAAAAGGTTGAAAACAAAATTTAAAATAAAAGTGAAATTAAAATTAAATGAAATTATAATTATATAGTTAAGAATTATAAAAATAAAATAAAAAAATTCAAATTCAAATTTTGGAAATTGAATTGTTAGGGCATTCCACCCGACCCATGGTCGACCCATGTACTTAACCACACTCAGCTGCGCACAACAGCGCCCAGTGGGGCTGCACCCAGCCCACTGTGGTACATCATACCACAGGCAGTGGGTGGGGTGGCGGCATTTGTTTGTTTTTATTTTATTCCTGCACTTTTTTGAAACCCGTGGCTGTGAAAGTTTTCATATATTAAATTTTATTTGTTTTTATATATATATATGTATATATATATATATATATATATATGTATATATATATATATATGTATATGTATATATATATTTATATATATATATATATATATTTATATATATTAATATTTATATAAATTTATAAATCTAAAATATATTTTATGTGTATATATTAATGTATATATATAGATTGATATATATATATATATTGTGTATATATATATATATTTATATATATAGGTAAATTCTTTTTAGAATGTATGAATATGTTTTTGTTATATAAAAAGATTTTATATATTGTGGTAATGATTTTAATATGATTATTTTTATAATTATAAGAATATAGTTTATTTTAGGAAATATACTTGTCGTATGACCAAACATTTGTTTTAAAATATTGATTTTGATTAATTAATTTATTTTATGGTTGAATTGGAATAAGCGATTTAGTTTAACTGTTTATTTATTAAATGTCTTGCTTTTGAATATATTCGTGAAACTTAGAGATATGAGAATGATTTATTTAATTGGATGAATTTGGTTATTATAATACCTCGATTATGAATTCAACTGTTAAATGTAGAGTTAGGGTTGATTATTTTATTCAGATGACTTTATTTATTGGAATGCTTTGGTTAGGGAAGTTAAGTGTGAAATTTAGAGTAAATGATTGGGTTGTAAATACTTCAATGTTGGGAAATGAATTTGGTGTTTTTGATTGAGTAAATGCAAGATTGAAAACTGTGTTTGACTAGGATTAGGAAACCCTAACATTAGTTAATGAGTTGCTTGGAATGCTTTCCTATCATGTTTCTTTTATTCTCCATGTCGGGAAAATGGGGTTAAGGGTCTATGTAAGTCTTCCAGAGAAGTTATCTAGAGTTGGACGTTTTGTGTAGAGGTTCAATTTGTGAATCACCTTGGGAATGGTGTAGAGTTGTACTATTTTGTTGTACCCAGTTTCCACAAACGGGGATTTGTGCCTCCTGGGAAATAGGAGAGGGTAATGAGATTTGTACCTTCTTTGGAAGGAGTGTGTTTTTTGTATTTGATTTCCTCCAGTGTTCGGAGTGAGTTTCCTTGTTTTGTTTCCTCCTTGGATTGGAGAGGTTATGTTGTCTAGTTATCTATTGTGGTATTGTACCTTGTGTGTTGTCGATAGGAGAGTGGCTCTTTGTGGGGGTCCGACACACAAAGGGGCACCAGGGTAACTCACCTAGAGTTTAACTAAGTGATAATCTAAAAGAATTAATGGGGATCTTTCACACTAATAAAGATAAAGAATGTCTCTCTCGTGAAGCAAGTGAATGATAAGGCTTGAGATGAGATGGGACGCATAGTTTTGTGTGAGGGTCTGGCGGCCGGTAGAGGCAAGCCAGGGTAACCCAGGATGGGGGTCCGGTAGCCTAGGAAGGTTGAGCCAGGGTAACTCATGGAAATTTATGCATGACACTCTTCCTATGTCAACAGTTAGTTGGTTATTGTGCGATGTATACGATCACTATTCTCTGGAAGCATTGTAACCTCGTCTTAAGTGATATTGTGTTTGTAGTTGTTAAGTGACTTTGTGATTATAGTTGTTAAGTGATATTGTGTATGTAGAGGTTAAGTGATTTATTGATTTCTCTTTGGTTATTGTTGGAAATAGTCTTTGATATTATGTCTTGAGTTTCATTGATGTTGTGATTTTGGCTTGTTGTTATGTTCTGAAGTGGTTTGTTGTTGTGCCTTTGGATTTGTCATTGTTGAGTTTCTAAGTTGTCTTTGATGTTAAGTTGTCTATTTGGAGTTAGTCTTTGTTATTGTTAGGCGTGCTTGGTTGGGGACCCTTCCTTGTCTACTCCCAGCACGGGGGTGGTTGGGTGGAACGTGCTTTGCACCCCGTTGGGTTTCCCTTTCTATTGTAGATGTATCTTTTATTGCAGGATTTTGGAAGATGTTGGTGATCCAGTAATTCATTGTACCGGAGGTATGTTATTCTTTAGATGTAATGTATTCATTGATGTATTGTCTCCCACATGTGTTGGGATGACCTTGTTGTAAATTGTATATGTGGTTATTGAGATGTATTTTTAGTCAATTGTATTCTACTATCAT
>VDFB02031221.1:0-26785 GCA_007258455.2 Sequoia sempervirens | reverse complement strand
TGTCGAAAGAGCCATTGTGGTGTTGGTTTCATAGTGGACAATTCTAAAAATCATCGTTTGCAATTCCCTAGTTTGTTTAATAGCAGACTATTGTAAAAATTATCAGCCTCAGCTTTGTTTTGTGGAAAAATAGAGAGTTTTAAAACTGTCATTCTGTGTAATCTGTAGGTAGTTTTACTTGGGTGTTTGATATAAATCATTTATTTATTGTTTATGTGAAAATTGTTTTTTTCCAAAATTTGTAAGTCATTTTCCATGGATGTCTAGCGTTATGGTTTTGTATGGATGGAGAAATTACAATTAAATCTTCTTTGTTTTGTCAAAAAATATGGACAGGATTCGTAGTTTTCTTGTTCCTGGTTTTTTATTTGTAGTTATCTTTGTTCATCGTTGGCCTTATGCATGTTACCATAGGAGCAACTATAGTTAAATCTTATTTCGTTTGTCAAAAAATATGGTGAGGGTTAGTAATTTTTTATGCTATGTTTACTGGTTTAGTTTTCTATGTGTATCTTTGTTGTTAGATTCATTAACATAGGAGCAATTGGAGATTAACATAGGAGTGATTCCATATATATAGATATGCAAAGTGTTTGTTATTTGTTTGTAGTTTCTGATAGGATTTTCGTCAGCCGAGCCGTGAATAGGATTTGTCATGTAATAGCTCTTTTACAATTTTTCACAGAAGAAAGAAGATTTAACTGCAATCCCTACACCCACAAAGAGCAGTAATCTCTTTGAAGTCTGTAAAATGGGTAAAATGTCAAAGACAGAAACATATAACAAGAAGAAATTAACAATAAATTAATCATCTATGCAAAACACCCATGTAAAAAATAGTATAACCCCACATACTTCATTGAAATTTTGAGCTAGATCACCTCACACTAAATATTATAGAGAAATAGAAAAATTGTAAAAGAGTTATTAGAATAACACTAATGTAGCTTGAATTCTTGATTAAGTTTGTCTCTCTCTCTATATATATATGTACATATGTATATATACATGTATGTATGTATGTGTTTCTATATATATATATATGTATGTATATATATATATATATACATGTGTATGGATATGTATATATGCATAAAGGGTATGTGCAGGATCATCATGGAAAAAATAGGCCCTTAAGTGGCAAAAAATTCAGAAAAATTAGAGTTAGGAAACTTGATGTAAAAATTTGAATAAGTTATCTATATTATTTCACAAATATGTAAGAATAGAATATGTAGCAAATTGAATGTATTTTCTAAACTACTAGGTTTATTTATTTATTTTTAAAATCTATTTAGTGAAAATTTGAAATTTCAATGCAGTAGTACTTAAATTTCAGGGAAAAAATAAGTAGGTGTATGTCTGACCACCCTAACCACAATAAAATGATAATATTTTTTTATAATATTTTAGACATAAGTAAAGGACTCATGTCTGGATATGATGCATATATTTTTGTAATTTTTTTCCAAGTAAATAATTAATTATTATTTTTTTATTACAAATTTTAAAAAATATAAAACTCCTATGTCTAACCACCTTAACTTGGTCAAAACTTCATGAAATTCAATCTTTCTTTTTTTAATTCTATAGTATGTGAAGCATAGAATGCGATGCATGTTTTGGATTCAAAAAATGTGATACAATTTGAGAGGTATATATGTTTTTCAATCACCCTATCAATCAACACTTTAGTCGTAATTCAAATAGAAAATGAATAATAATTATTTATTAAATTCAAAATAAAGCATGATTTTTATTGGTGGAAAGCTAAGAATCTCCTTTAAAAATCCTTTTCATTTCATCAATTTTGTGTAAAAAAAAAGTTGTCAGCCACACCCTACAAATACCCATTATATTGCCACTTTTGGCCCATGATGATCCTGCACATACCCTAAATATATGTGTGTATGTTTTACTAATAGTTTCGTTACAATTTACCCATTTCTTTATAATACCAAATGCCAAATAACGTAGCTCCTTTTATACAATTACTTTATTTATTAGCAATCTACAAATATCATGGGCACCAAAGTGAAATCAAAACCATGACAACTCAATCAATGTGAAAATCTATATAACAAGAAGACATTAGCAATAAATTAATCATCTATGCAAAACACCCATGTAAAAAAGAGTATAACCCCACAAACTTCATTGAAAATTTGAGTTGCATCACCTCACACTAAATATGATAGAGAAATAGAGAAATTGTAAAAGAGGTATTAGAATAACACTAATGTATATATACATGTGTATGTATGTATATATGTATATATATACATACATGTGTATGTATGTATATATGTATATATATACATACATGTGTATAGATATGTATTAATGCATAAATATATGTATGCATGCTTTACTAATAGCTCCATTACAATTTCCCCATTTCTCTATAATATTGAATGCCAGATAATGCAACTCCTTTTATACAATTACTCTATTTGTTAGCAGACTACAAAGATCATGGGCACCAAAGTGAAATCAAAACCATGGCAGGGCAATCAATGTGTAGATGTATATATGCAAACACAAGAATAAATTATGTAGTTGCTCACAATCTATACCATGGTCTTTGTAAGGATTCAAAGTTAGATCAATTAGAAAGATACTAAGGGACTAATTATACAAAATGTGTATAGCAGCAAAGATGCATAGAGTATATATTTGTGTCTACATACATACATATATATATATACATACATATATATACATATATACATGGATATATTGTAAATCCGAGCTCCATTATTTGGAATTAAATATTATAGACAAATAGGAAAATTGTAAAAGAACTATAAGGAAAACACTGGAGAACGACATACATCTGATTCTTAAGTATCATCCTAATAGCTCTTACAACCATTACATAGATTGTTTTTCTTGCACCAATATGTTGCATGATATTATTTTTCTCATTTTCCAGCTTTCACATAATGTGCATATTTTTAGATAGGCCCTTGCTTGTCATGCGAGTAAGTTTGTCTCTATCCATCTTTGGTCTTATACCCATTACCATAGGAGCAATTGTAGTTGAATGTTGTTTCTTTCCTAAAAAAATATGGTTAGGGATAGTATTTTTATTAGTGTCCATTTATTGTTTTAGTTATTTTTTTGCATCTTTGCTATTGAATGCATTAACATAGGACCAATTACAGATTATGAACATGTTGGATTTAAAATTATTTTGGTGGCTGATAAGTGTTGTACACATGTATATATCTATTTATATATAAAACAATATATCTAAATTTGATAACATATTCCATGCCAAAAAAGTAAGCACAGTAAAGATTACAAAATTTTAAAAATTAGAAATAATCCTTATTACAAGAACAATAGAATAATCTGCTATAGGTAGCTTCAAAATTTAGTGCCAAGAAATGTAGCTCAAATTTTTTATTAAGCCTGTGGCATTATAGGCAGTTTTTATAGATTATTGGTACTAATTTTCTTTACAAGTTCTATTTAATATGGGTTTGGTGCCAAAGAATGTAGCTTGAATTTTGAATTGACAAACCAACTCTTACACAACCTACTTGTCTTGTATGAATATGTTTAGTGTGGGTTTCTGATCATCTGTGATTTAGATATGATTATTAAGTATTTTTTTAATAGTTATTTTACAATTTCCCTATTTTTCTATAATATTTAGTGGCAAATAATGTAGATTGAATTTTCAATTGAGAAACCATTTATTACATAGAAATTATTGTTACAGCTTGTCTACATAGTGATAGAATTACAGGTAGAGATTCCTATAGCTTATTTTCATCATAAGGTCTATTACGTTCTATAAAATTCTCAATTTGTATTCAATATTTACTAGCAAAGGATGTAGGTTGAATCTTGTATCAATATGTTTCAAATTTTGTTATATGTCTATAAGTTTAAAGAAATGGGAAAGGTCATTTTTACATACAAAGATTTAGGATCACATCATATAATTAT
Organism: Sequoia sempervirens; assembly: GCA_007258455.2. Lineage (NCBI taxonomy): Eukaryota > Viridiplantae > Streptophyta > Pinopsida > Cupressales > Cupressaceae > Sequoia > Sequoia sempervirens. Next base: position 22,825 of record VDFB02031221.1, on the reverse strand, counting down.
TGTCATAACCTAAAGAAAGTAGGTATTATCATAACGAACCAGTTTTATATAGTTGATTTAGCAAGCTAAAAAGATAGCTCTATGAGTGTGGAGAAATGTAGTCAGAAAAATAGAATATGTTGTGTATTTATAGCAACCAATGTATGATGGTCAAATTGAAACAGATCAGGAAGAAAGAATATAATGAAACATATTGATATAACACACTCAGTAAAGATGTATGGTTTACAAACAAGGCCTTTCATAACAATAATAGGATCTGTTGTAGACTCAGAGCTATCCTACAACATGGATAGGTCTTTTGCTACAATTTGCAGCAAAGTAGTGGTAGTTTCATCAAAAACAATACACCAAAGGCTAGCTGGATGGTTACATATATACATGCATATATTCTAAATCTGAGCTCCATTGTTTGACACTAAATATTATAGAGAAATAGGAAAATTGTAAAAGAACTATTAGGAAAACACTCAAGAAGCACAAAAAATGAGAGAATATCAAAACCCAACATTAAATAGAGCTTTGAAACAAGAGGAAAGAATATCATAAAACATATTCACACAACACAAGCAATTTATGTAACAATTTTTAGACATGAAAAATATCATGATCAACTAACTTTTATTTTTCTTTAATCATCCCTCTATTAACCATTTAATTAATTCATCTTAATTCCTCTGCTAATCAAACAAATCAAATTTATTTGATTAAATCATTATCCTCTTCTGATTAAATAAATCATTTTATTTATTTAATCCTAAATTCCCCCTTTAATTAAATAAGTCAAACTTATTTAATTAGCTTCTAAAGTCCTCCATTTATAAATAAATTCACCTTTAACACTAACATCAACCCCATTAGCTAAATAAATCAAAATATTTATTTAACTAAGTCTAAATCATTTTTTATCTCCTTTTGATTTATTTTAATCCATAAATATAAATCAAATAGGTCAAATCACCTAATCTTCACTTAAGTTAATCAAATCATGATTAAGGCTAAATATAATCCATGTCACATCCTCTAGCTTTTCCCACTTGAACAAATAAATCAATTTAATTAATTTATTAAATCTTTATTTTCTCTCAACATGGCATAAAAGTGGAATATTCTCCCATTTCAACTTGTCCCTTCCAACATAGCATTAACTCCCCTCTTACATGTCCCCCACTTGACATTTAAGACCCTTTCTTCTCCCTCCAACAAGCCAACTTTCAAATTTGAAAAGCCACCTAATGTCATTTATTGGCACATTTGTCAAAATGTTCTCACCCTTCATCCTCTCACATCTTGACAAGTGGCATCTTGTCATTGGCTCAAGATTAGTCCCACATTCATCTCTTTTTTCTCTTCTCTCATCAAATTCTTCTATAAATGGAGAGGTTATCCTTCATTTCATCATCCACAACTTACAGGAAAGTTACTCTCTTCACATTGAGAGCTAATTTTTTCCACTTCATAGCATAGCATCTTCAAGGAATTTTATTATTAAACTTTTCAAGGGTTGGGAAAGGGCCACATTTCATATCAAAGTGGCACCAATCCAATATGGGATAGGTATACTTCATGTTTTTATATGTTTTAGTTATCTTGTTATTTGATTGCATTTTGAAGCATGTTGAAATATCTTGTATGGATGTTGAATGTCTGCTTTGTTTTAAAATACTAATCGTGCTAATGTGTGTGTTGGAGGTTTTTAACAATTTATAGATTTCAGCATCTACATAATGGCACTAGAAGGAGGGCTCATGAATTTGCATTCTTGTTTGTTTGCACAATCTCTTTCATGAGTTTGCATGATTGAAGTTGTTTTCTCCACTTGATTCATATGTGTGTGTTCTTACTGTGTTTTGTGGATAAACATTCAAAGATTATGTGCTTTGTAGTTGACTTGCAGCTTATAATTATTTGACTAATTACATTTCCTATCTCAAAAGTTTAACATGCATGTGCCATTGTGTTTGATTTAAAATCAATTTACACACATTTTCTATTCAATGTGGATGACAGGATTCAAACCTACATAGGAAGAGCCCACATGATTTCTAATCATGCCCGTTAACCACTCTGACACGTCCACTTTTAGTTTGTTTGCTTGGTATTTGTAAAGCAGTCCATAGACTAGCTTTAAGACAAAAAATGTTGCTATTTTCAAGGGGTATTTAAAAATTCTTGTGTTATGATGGAATAATTTAAGTTTATTTTCTGTCGAATATAAGAGGTAGTGCTAGTTGTGTGCATTGCCCTCTTCAACACTTGGTAATTTTTATTTCCATTCAAAGTTGTCCCCAAATTTTTCTCCCTAGTGGAAGTTCAAATAACACCATGGAAAGCACATTCAACATACAATGATGATGAGGGATATTTAGTGAATGTGCATGTTATGGTTGGAGATGGCTTCTCTTTCAATAGGGGGAAGTATTTAGATATGCCAAATAAGGCTGATAAATGGTTCCAACAAGGGAATTTGATGGCGCGTGACCTTTTGGATGTGAATGAAGGCATTGTGTACATCATCCAAGGAAGGCATGAATTCATCACTGATGGAAATTTTTTATGGCTAGTTGGGTGATACTATTAACAACATTGGAATTGATTAAGATACAACTCTCTTCTCTCATTAAATATCATCATCTTTCTCATCATTATTGATGGTATTCTCATTAAATATCACCATTTTTTTTTCTCGTCATTATCGCTAGCATGCTTTAGTGTAGGTTCAAATGGATTTTCTAAGTCTCCCATTTCAAACATTGGAAATAGTGGTAGAAGTTGGATCTACACAAAACAATTTCTTTTGCATAAAATTTTTAAGATATTCTTCATCTTGTAATCAAGGGAAAATCAGATTGTTAGATCAAATAACATAAAAATCCAATGATATAACGAAGTACAAAGGAAATCAATGAAAACGAAAAGGAAATATATCACCAAGAGTCTCCATCTTCCATGATTGATCTAAGTTACACCTTCTTGCTTGCTGGATAATGTTGTCCTCAGATTCGTACTTTTGAGCAATCTAAAATGCCTAAGCTCTACAACAAGATTTGAAGGATTTGATATGCCTATGACTATTGCCAATGCCTATGTCGATATCTAAAACAAATGCCAATATTAATCAAATGCCTATGACAAAATATGTGAAACTAAGTAAATGAATGCCTATAGTAATTATGTAAAATCTCAACCTCTCCCAAAAATGAGAAGGAAATGGCATTTTATAGAAAAGGCCATTTCAAACAGGCGGATGAGATAAATCAATGAAATGAACGATCCAGATTACACTTGACAATCCCTAATTAGGGTTAGGGAAAAATCTTTAATCAAACGGTCAAAATAAAATCGGATCGACGGTGGAGAATAAATGAGACAAATTAATTAGAAAATAAAGATTTTCGAAAAATCAAGAAGGTAAGATTGCTTGATTTGCAAGATTCAAAAAATCAAAGAGATAAGATGTGGACTGAAGATAAGATTTGGAAAATCAAGAATCTGCCCGATTGCTTGATTTTTGGAAGATTAATTACTAATTCGAATTAAAATAATTCAAATTATGGATTTTGAGAGATAATAAATAATCTTTTTCAGATTATTTATCAAAAAGGACCCATTAAGATTGACATGACATTTTAAATAATTTAATTTATTTAAAATGAGAAGAATATTAATTGGCAATTAAATAATTAAATTTAATTATTTAATTTAGCAGATAAGACCAATTAATTAAATAAATTAATCAATTTATTTAATTAAGACAATTAGTGACATATTAAATAAATAAATGTAATTCATTTATTTAATAATCGGAAGAATTAATGATAAGGGGAATTAAATAAATTAAGAAATTTATTTAATTAAGGGAAGACTTAGACAATTAATGACGTATTTAATAAATAAATAAAATTTATTTATTTAATAATCATGAAGAATAAATGACATGAATTATTTAATCAATAGTCAAATGTGGACCAAGGACATAATTAAATGTCACAATTATGCTAGGACAAAAGTGGTAAAAATGAAGCTTGCAGGCCTAGGTCATTTTTAGGTGTCTACATTTTGCCCCTCTTTGTCATAATGTCACTTGTCGCATTGTGACAAAGAAAAATAAGCCAAGAATATGCCCCAGTGCAAAATAAGATGAGGAAGAATGATGAGGAGGGTTATGGTATGCCCCCTCGAGAGGACAGATAGGTTCAAAGAACATGGGTGTGCTCTCGAAATTGATGAGAAGACTAGAATATGAAGAGACGAAGAAATTTTAGTGCAAAAGACATGAATGCAATGCTTATATGAGATGAGTGAGAGAAGATGACAAGATGAAAAGATATGCATGTTAGTTCCTAAACCAAATCCTTCAAAACATTTCCATAGGACTAATATTTATTGCTCTTAATCATCATTGGGCGGTAAAAATGACACAAATGGACAACAAACACCATGATATGACATAGACCAAGGTGTGCAAGGTCATCCACTTGAAAAACAGACAGTCATAGACAAGGAATGTCCTAACTCATACTAAGGGCGAAGTTACCCCAGTCTTTTTGTCAAGACAATCCATAGACAGCAGTCAAAGAAAATAAAATAGGCCAGGAGACGTCATCGCACCTCTAAATCCTTCGTGGGACATCCTCGAGGTAGCTAGTAACATGACCAAAACACAAAGACAGTAAAAATATAAGACAAAATAGCCAAGATAGTCAAAAGATAAGACAAGATAGACCAGAAAGATTAACAACCATTTTATTTTGTTTGCCAATGTTTGTTTGCCAAAGATTGATTTTATGTTTGATTTGACAGTTTTGACAGTTTAAGAGTTTTGCCAATTTGACAGTGTTGACGATTTGATGGGGCCTATTGTCAGGAAGGACACATCCTGAAAAAGGCAAAGGACATTTTGACGAGGTCTAACTCCAAGAAGGACACATCTTGAAGAGGACCAAAGAGTGACGGGATTGACATTGTTTTGAGTAATATGTTTTGGCAAGTTGACTGATGTTGACTGTATGATTGATTGGCTTATGTTGTCTAATTTTGACCAATTTTGACATTGACGTTTCAAATGACTGTCTTGTGTTCGAGTTTGACTATGTCTGACTTATTTGACCGATGTGACAATTGTGAAAAATGCCATGATTTATTTTGACCAACCTAAAAGGAATGACCTAATGTCTCGAGGACTCATCAACTGATGGCCTTGCGTACGTAGCAAATGCGCAGAGACAACGTAGTTCAACAATGACATGGACTGACTGACATCACTGACTTTGACTCCATGTGACTGACTTTGACATTGATTTGGATGTTTTTGTGTTTTTCTTTAGGATGTTTTATGATTTTTAGGTCTTTCTTTAGGACATTTTATGATTTTTTTGGTCTTTCTTTAGGACATTTTATGATTTTTTTTGTCTTTTTTTTAGGACATTTTATGATGTTTTTTTCTTTTTTTCAGGACATTTTATGATGTTTTTGTCTTTTTTCAGGACATTTTATGATGTTTTTGTCTTTTGACATTTAAGAGGATCGTGAAAAATGCATATGACTGATGCCTACACATGAGAATCCAAGTACAAACATGATTGTGCCCCTAGTCAAGCTGAATACCAATTGACAGGTGATGACAACATTGTTTGACGTGGGAAGGATGCATCCCGAAACAACGTGAGGACAATGACAATAATGTGATGAAAGTATCGTGGTCTACAGCCAGGCCAGGGATGTAGTCAAGTAATGTTTTGGATAATTTGCTTGTATGAATTGGACTCATTGCATTTGGAATGACTTGGTTATGGCTAGATGGGATGATGGAGTTTCCTTAGACCGTTTGACAAGGGAAAGCCAAGATAGGTGACATACATGAAAGGATGAGAGGTGGCCTTGGTAAAGGACAGGAGACATGAGACTAAGGGAATTGTCATATGATTTTCAAGGACTATGTCATATAAGGACAATAAGACTATGAAGGTGAATGACATGATGTTTCGTGAATCGTGTATGACCGAAGGATAGACATGTCAAGAGTTTTCCCAAAGCATGATTTATGTATGCCATTTTATGTCAAGACCGAGGTAAGTGGGAAGAATGCGGAAATGATAGGGCTTAGATGGACGCCAATGTCATGAGGAAGGCATGGAAATGAGACGACTTGCCCCCAAGTGTAAGAGTCCACATAGATGATTTATTTTACACATGATGCCCTGTTTGCCAGGTTTTCATCATGGTACTTATCCAGGCACCTATTTGCCGTTTTCACCATTGGATGAAATTTTTCTCTTTAATGTTTTCTTTACTTTTTTTATTTTTTTTGGTGTCACCAAGACGCCTGTTTGCCAGGTTTTCATTAGGGTGACGATTTTTTTTAATTTTTTAATTTTTTTTGTATTTCTAATTTTGTGGATAGCCTAGATGCTTTATATAACCATTGACTATTTTGAATCCACTAACGGTGTCGATGTAGAGACTGGTGCCATGATATGCCAATAATGACCTTGCTGAAGGAGTTGTCTTGTCAGGATCGTAGCACTTGTATACAACTGATCGATGTCATTATGATCCTTTCTAAAACTAGAGTTGGCCTTATCAAAATACGCACACCGCAATAAAGTGCCATGAGAGTCCCTGTGATAAAGAGTTGTTGCCATGATGTGACGGATTTGTGACATAGAATTTTTGGACTTTAGGCGAGATGTAGGATTATGACAGATGATGGTAGATGTGGAAAGATTGTTTGGATGTTTGGATGAATCACTTTTTATTTTCCAAACTTGGGATGGTGGATGATGGATTTTGGAGGGATGGTGTTTGGAACCAACACTTTTATATGTCTTGATTGATGACCATTTTGAAGGAGGTGGACATAAGTTATATGTGGGAGTCCTCTTGTCTTGTGGCTCCACATTGTGATTGACTTTTGTATTTGACTTGATGTCTTTGTTTGATCCATCTTTCTTTGGGATCCATTTTAATTTCATTTGTCCACTTGTCCTTTTGTTTGATTCAATGGCCTTTGACATTTGATTTTGATCTTTTGATTTGTATAACTTTTGTTTTTGTTGGTTCCAAAGGGAAGGTTTATTTATGATGGAAGGATGATTTATGGTGTGGGTGGAGGGGGTGTTGGCAACAATCTTATGACAAGGATTTCTCATGGATTCCATTTTGATGATTGTATTTGACCAGGTTGCCCCCAGTATCGAGGAGGTACCACTGACATCATTTGATTTGCTATCTGAGGAATAACCAAGACCTTGATGTCTATAATTTTCCTGAAGTTGTACTGGTTCTAGAATGCCTTGCTCATGTATGCCTAGTCCTTTGCCTTGATATTGCATGCTTTGACAGATTCTATTTGCGATGGGGTATTTGTTGTTTTGGAAGCAAGATGCTAACCCATCATTAGGTATGTGGATACTATCACTTGTAATATTTTCATCTGCAAGAAAGCCTACTCTGACAAAGATAGATGACCCTAGTTGATAAAGTGTCTTAGCTTCATTTTCATGTTGGACATATTCCTGACTAATATCTGTGGTCTGATCTTGTGACATGTCAAGTTCAGATGATTTTGTTGGTGTGTCCAAAGAAATGTCGAAGCCATCATTATGGTCAGTGTCATAGAGTCCAGTAAATTCAACTATAGCTTGATTATTTTCAAATATGTCCATATTGGAATACTCTTGTGCTTGAGGAATATCGTCTATGTGTCCCATGGAGGCAAGTGTCTCATTTTGGAAACTATCAATAGTCGAGGCCTATATAGGATTGAAAATTATTTGATCATAAATGGCGTAAAGGTCGAGTGGATCATTTTGGACTTCTTGGTCAACCATAGGGTCTTGGTCAAAAATGAGGTTGTCATGGATTTGGACTTCTTGGTCAATGGTAGGGTCTTGTTCAAAGATGGGGTTGTCATGGATAGGTGTGTTTTGGATGTCATGATTGTCTTGAGGGACTCCCTGAATGGAGTTTAAGATAGGGTCATGGGATGGACTACCTTGTTCTTGACATGAGGGTGACATTATAAAGTTATGCTTTGGGATTTCATTTTGACATGTATCCTCAAGTTTATTAAATGGGATTTGAATTTGGACTATGATAGAATTTTCATGACTAGATGTGGCTTGTGAGGGGGTGACTTGGAAAGGATTAATGACCAAAGGACTAGGATAGGACGTGGGAACTTGGATTGGACTAGTATGTGAAGGACTAGTATATGACATGGGTACTTGCATTGGACTAGTATGTGAAGGATAAGGGTATGACATGGGGACTTGGACTAGACTAGCATGTGAGGGACAAGGGTATGACATAGGGACTTGGACTAGATATGTCATGGAGTCTTGGACTAGATTAACTGTTGAAGGACAAGGATATGACATGGAGACTTCGACTGGATTGGTATAAGGTTGATTGAAAGAGGACATGGAGACTTGGACTGGATCAGTATGGTATGATGTGGGGACTTGACATGAGTTGGTAGATGATTGATAAGGGATGCAGACTTGGACGAGATTAATAGGTGAAGGACTAGCATATGATGTGGAGGTTAGGAATGGACTAGTTGATAGTTGGCTTCCCTTGTCAGAGTTAGGATAAGGGTGATAAGTGGATGTTTGTTGTGAATTATTGGTCGGATTTTTGTCAAGTGACTGTTGATTGTGAGGGTAGACAGATGGTGGCAAAGTATTTATGTCAAAGCCTTGTGGTAACTTAGCCCCTTCGTCCAAAAGCATGGCTAGGTACCTTTGAGGGTCACATAAGAGATATTTTCTTACAAAGGAGACTATATCAGGATTTTGTACTGTAACTTTTATGTCTTTGAAATATACTCGTCCATTTTGGTCTCTTTGTATGAATGGTTCAAAAATGTTTTTTAATGAAGATTGCATGTTCATGTTGTGAAATGGGTCAAAAAAGGTCCAATGTTTGACTTGTTTGTTTCTAGATGTTTGACTGTTGTTTGGTTTGTTTCAATATCCAGAAAACACTTTTAAGCATGATATTTTGACTGTAAGCAAGCACACATCAGATAAGTACAATCCTAGGTTAGGCTAGGACAATATTCGCTAGATTCCACGTGGGTTTCCCCAACCGCATATCTGTAACGTGTGAATTCAGAAGCTTGGCTAGATGGGATCCCCCTTATAGTGCACTCTCTTCTCAGGCCAACCAAGCTTCCAACCCCCATGAAACTCCCATGGCGAGCTGATCACATCTACTAGAAACTGCAAAAGTGTGGATGCCTTCACACCGACCGGTGCTGCACTAGCAAATAGAAGGATTTTGGCTTACTACACAAGATTTTTTAGTTCGGGACCCCCGTTCGAGTGGCCATACATGGGGCAAGAGATTAATCACCATTAAGGTGGCACTCCAGCCTGAAGAGGTTAAGCTCCACAGGGTTTAAGGGAGTACAACTCCATCTATATGACACATCCGCACTTGTAACCTTAGGTTTTCCCTTAAGGTTTACATTTATATACCGGTTGGGGGTAGCTTGGCTTTAGCTCCGTTGCCGGTTTGAGTCGCGTTGGGGTGATGAAATCCCCAAGCAGGCCCAATTTCTAGAGTTGGTAACCATTTCTCTTACACCCAAGATCGCTCGAAAGTGCGAGGGGAGAGGATACTCCGATGTACCAAGTCAGGGTAAATAAAAAATTAGAATGGGTCTGGTTTTCTGATCACAAGGTTTTCACCAAGTGAGAGCATACTCACCTACCATTTCACAATCACAATCAAGCATAAAAGACATGATTTCGTTTTATAAGCACCAAAAACAAATCACGGTCAAAATAAAATCGGATCGACGGTGGAGAATAAATGAGAAAAATTAATTAGAAAATAAAGATTTTCAAAAAATCAAGAAGGTAAGATTGCTTGATTTGCAAGATTCAAAAAATCAAAGAGATAAGATGTGGACTAAAGATAAGATTTGGAAAATCAAGAATCTGCATGATTGCTTGATTTTTGGAAGATTAATTACTAATTCAAATTAAAATAATTCAAATTATGGATTTTGAGAGATAATAAATAATCTTTTTCAGATTATTTATCAAAAAGGACTGACAGTTAAGATTGACATGACATTTTAAATAATTTAATTTATTTAAAATGAGAAGAATATTAATTGGCAATTAAATAATTAAATTTAATTATTTAATTTAGCAGATAAGACAATTAATTAAATAAATTAATCAATTTATTTAATTAAGACAATTAGTGACATATTAAATAAATAAATGTAATTCATTTATTTAATTAAGGGAAGACTTAGACAATTAATGACGTATTTAATAAATAAATAAAATTTATTTATTTAATAATCATGAAGAATAAATGACATGAATTATTTAATCAATAGTCGAATGTGGACCAAGGACATAATTAAATGTCACAATTATGCTAGGACAAAAGTGGTAAAAATGAAGCTTGCAGGCCTAGGTCATTTTTAGGTGTCTACACATCTAACTCATTTTATGTGTAGCATGCAATCATCAATTCTTTCTACCTGTGTTGAAATTATTGTATATCTGCCTTGATTGCTGGCCTGTTTGAGGAGTCATTGTAGCCAGGTACAATAGCCACTTTGCATCATAGAAAGAAGTATACTAGTTTTATTATTCTTCCTATGCCTATGCATTTTATTATTCTCACCTCATGTGGCCACGTAGTAGAATATGAATCACTCACCTCATGCCCATGCCTTTTATTATTCTTCCATAAAGCACATACCCTCTATATAGACTCTGAAGCTCACAAGTGGGAACAAATAGAATGTGGTCAGATGGAAGCAACACCTAAGAAATGTTTTCATACCATGACATCATAGTGACACTACTCTTCTATCCTTCTGTGAACACAGATTTCTTCTCTTGATAAAATATTCGACCTAGTCAACTTCAAGATAATATTGTTTTGAGACTCTCATTGTTTTAACTAGAATTCTATAAAAATAAACAATCAGTGACTTCGAAGAGAAACATGAGCTCTCCAGTCTTCTTTTTGCACTGAAAGTTATATGCTAAGTGCTTATCATGATATATGCTTCATCTAGAGTTCAATTTTCAAAACCATTTGTATAGCTTTCATCTTTTTGGATAGTGTCATCTTTTAAAAATCTGCCTACTCTATAGAAGTCACATTTTTCCACGTGGGAATCCTTATCCTATTCTTACAGTGTATATTTAATGTCAATTTTAGTAGTCCTTTATTCATTGATCTCTTTCTTAACAAGTTTGGTTCTAGACATTTTTGAAGGTCGTAAATGTTGATCACTCTCTGACTGCCATTTACTATTGATAGGTATAGCATGTGGTAGGTTGATTCATCATCCATTCTCTCTAGACAAGATATTAATCATTTCTTTTGTCTCGTTATTGACTTATTGTCATTAACTAAAGCACTTTCTAAATTGATAAAATATGTCTTCGTTCACACTTAGGAACATTTCTTGTGTTGGTGGATGGAGTAAATTACACTAGTTTAGTCAGATTTAGAGCCAAATTTTTCCTTTAATCCCTGGGATAGACATTTTTTCTATTTGAGTCACGATAGATTGCGCCTAAAGGATATGTTTGATAGTTAAACCTATAAAAAAAGTCCACCTTTGGCACATTTTAGTTAACCTTCAGCCATTTTTTGATTGTTGCTTGGTAGATCTAGCTTGGCTTTAACTACCAAAAAAAAATGTGCTCAACAAGGGTTGGTTCATGCAAACATCTGTGTGGAGAATCGACGTGCCATACTTAGGCGATTTAAGTGCTCTGTTTTTCTTTTTTCTGAATTTTTTCCTACCGAACTCACGTCCCATCTATTAGCTCTTCCCATCGTCATCTGGAAATGATAGAAAATTTTCATTCTGTCAAAATATTTAATGGGTTTCATTTTCTAGTTTTCCACATAATCGCTCCTTTTTTTCTTCCTTCTTTTATGACAATAATTATGATATATTTTGTTATGCGGGATTAAAAACAACAATTCAGATATTTTGAGCATTGATATTCTTTATGTTTGGCTTAAGAGGTGTTCGGTTAGTAGAACATCCAATCTTATGTGTATATATAAGTTGACTTTGTAACGATTGGAGCTTGGAGGGCATGATTTCTCAGAAAAGATGGTTGATGATTTCTTCATCTGTAAAATGTTTTGGAAGATTCAAGAAATGGGATGTACCATCTAATCTGAAATAAATGCATATGGTGTAGGTTGGAGATCAAAATCTGATTGGAATTTTTATTTCTGCCATATGTATTGTCTATTATGTGAGCACCATTCATGCCATTTGAGTTCTATATTTTTAGAGGATTGAGTAAATCCTGAAGTTCTACCTTTTACAAATATTTATACTGCAAGTTATAATTGCTAGTAATCTCATTAATATTGTGGTTCCTATCATTAATGCTTGGCTGTGTAGAGTGGATGAATAGACTAAAGAAAAAATTGACATTGATGGTTCTATCAGATTTATTGGGTTTTGCAAAGTTCACTTTGAATGCAATCTTGGGAAATAAAACAACAAATTACTAAGAGGGCTGAATCATAAAATTTGCAAATGACTGGATAATATTATTTTCTTTGAGGGAAAAATTAGCAAACTATCATTTTTAACATCTGTTTTCTTGGGGTAATTTGTTTTCTTAAATGCTTCTTAAACATGTTGGTCCATGATTTGCAGATGTGAATATGTGATAAATGACTTGCAGATTTCTTGAAGATAACAAAGTAGCAAGATGGAAAAAAAATTCAAAAATGAACAAGCACATTGGAGTTTGAAAATGGGGGCCTTGAACTTGAACTTTTAAAAGAATTTTTTAATGCTTATTGTAATAGTTTAGAGCCTTTAATTTCTACTTTTGTTTTCTATTTTAGGCCAACTAGATCATTTTGGGTTTAAAATCAATTATTGTTTTGATTTTTATCAAATTTGGAGTAAAAAATTGAACATCAGAAACATACTAGAATTTTTTTTTGTGGGATAAAACTGAATAATCAAACTTCACAGTTCATCTTGGTGCTTTAAAAAGAGCTCAATTTTGGCTTTGGAAATTAAAATGAACATGTGTATTTGGTGTTTTGTAATCTTTTTCACAAAGTAATATCATTCAAACTCTCACCCCTCACGGTGATCTTGAGAATCAAAAGTCTTTTTGTGATATTAAGTTGTCAAAAAGATTGCTTCCATATTTTGATTTGGGTTTAAAATTGAACAAAGCTTGTGAGTGTGAGTGGAACATATTGTGTGTGTTCTCTCTTTGTTTCTCAATGAAGATTGATCTAACTATGGATGTGTTTGCTCACTTTTGTGTTATCTTAGAGGGCATTCCTTGTGGGAAAAAGTAATCACCCAAGGGAACAACCCAACCAGGAACACACTAGTGCCAAGCAACTTCCACCTAGGATATAAATGTGTATATTGAACAAAGGCCAATATCATGAGGATTATTCTAACAAGAAGGGTAGCAATGGTATCTCATTGCATGGATGGTCCCCCACAAAAAGAATTCCCACATTAAAAGCTTTGTTTAGAAAAAGCCAAAATCCTTAATCTATTTGTTGGTGCAAGAACGGTCATTTTTAAGATACCCTACACTTTTATGACTTTTAGTAGAAATGGAAAGTATTCCATGGGAGATTCATGGGTACTAATGCTTGGTTGACCTGAGAAGTGAGTGCACTATAAGGGGGAGACTGTGTGGTCAAGCATCTAACCATTCGCTAAAAGTAGGCATACTGGACTTGTCCAAGTGGGGATTCAATAAATACAGTCTTTCATAGCCATAGGGTTGTACATGTTCTTGGAAACAAAATGCTTTGCTTGTTCATAAACATTTTGGAAAACAAACATTCAACATGAGCATCAAATCTCAAACCCGTTAGGAGAAGCAAATATCCTTGAACGAATTCACATGATATTGCTTTCCCTTAGGATTCTCATCCTTAGAGGCATCTAATCATTTGGATTTAATCTCTATTTTGTCCTACTAAGGTCAACATTAGGAGAATTTTTTCTTAATTTTTCTTGATTTCCACATAATGCACTTTGTGGGATGAAAGAAAATTAGGACATTGGACATCTAGTTTTAAAAAGGTTAATCAAGAGGGAATTTGTGGTAAAAAGAATACATTAAGCAAAGATTAAATCAATTGGACCCCATACATGTGTTTGGTATCATTTGGTCATATGGTTTTCATGCAAACATGGGTCTTTTGGTTTGAACTACTCTTACAGAAAAGAATGTTCTTCACTATCTTGGTTTTGTAAATAAGGTCCATGTTAGGTTCATTTAGGATCAAATCAAACAATTCATCCATTCTAAACATTTATCATCTCATCCCAAAAATAACTTTAGAGCTTTGGAAACATTCATTTTTAGACTTGGATAAATCATCAAAATCAAAATCACCTTGTTCAATTAGGAGTATGGGAATGCATCCTTTCTCATACCTCTAGTTAAATCAGCACACCTTTGAATGATTTCATCCTAAGATAACATCTAACATCTTAGGGTATACAAGTTCATTATCCAAATCAAACCAATCAAAATAAAAATTTAAGTCTAGCATTGGTCCAAAGTTCATAAACATTCAACACCCATATCATTCACCCATTTCATCCTTCATCTTATCATTGGTCCTAAACACCTTACAAGTCACTTTGGTAACAAGGTAAAAACACAAGAAGAACATGGAATATAAAGTTGCTCCATACATCATGAGTGATCCAAATTAACTAAACTTTCAAAGCCTTACAATGCTGATTGATTATCAAAACTCACATTTATACAATCCATACATGGGATCATTATCTCCTACAAACCTCAATGATACAAAAGATGTGAGTATACCCAATCTAAATCTTGGAATGTTCACCTTTCCCTATGGTAGATTTCAATCCAAGACCAAACCTACAAATCTATCAACCAAACACCCAATGCATGAGTCTTCCACAAATGAACAACATTATCCCACCAAGTTCATACATGCCAAATGTGAATATACCAAGTACAAGTTTACCAAGCATGAACATTTCAAATCCAAACTTGGTAAACTTTGGGATAGATATGTTTACGAATCATACAAATGTTATTCAAAGTCCAAAAAATATGTTAATGACTGCATGTATTGAATCAAGTCAAGGTAACACCACACAAAATCAAAGTTACCTAGATCAAGGCAATATGATTCCCAACCGCAACAATTTTCAATTTCAACCTATCATGCCAAATCTAAACATCATCGTAAATCAAAACATTGTCCAAAATCAATTTCTCTATGATATCATACAAACACCACAAGCATACATTCTAAACCTGCTTGAACAAAAACCAAATCAATTATATCAAGGGTGTCTAAATCAAAATCAAGGACAAATTTCACTAGATCAACTTGCTTCACTTGCCAAGATAGTTGATTCATTCATGACATCTCCAAAATCAACCACCACAAGTTCAATTCAAAGTGCAAATCTCACAAGGGTTCAAACGAAAATACACACCACTTGGGAAACCAATCGAATTGGTCATGCAACAATTGGTACAAGAAAATCTTATTAAAATACCCATCTATGAGAACTATAAAGAACCCTTAGTGAAACCACTATGGTACAATGAAAATCACCTATATGATTTTCACAAAACAAAGGGACACACAACATCAAATTGTATTTGACTCAAAGATCTCATCCAAGAACTTATTGATTTAAAAATAATAACTATTGAGAACAATGATGAAGATTCAATCACTAGTGATAGCATTGACAATCTCTATACCATGATTGTTGAAAACAATGTTCAAGATCTCTTCATCAATAAGAACATTAAAGATGTTTCCACCTCATCCGATGACCAACTCACCATACATCAAGGGCCACATTTTAGTCATCTATTTCAAGGAGTGTTAGAGTTATTTGATCCTATTTACATAATCCACAAGCCATTGATGAATGATCATGTTGAAAATATCTCTACATCACCTAATGAGTTAGAGGACATATCTCAAGAATTTATCCAAAAGCATGATCAACATCTTTCACCAAAGTCTAGCAATGGTCCTTTCCAATACATATTGACATCCTTCGATCTCATGGTTGTAGATATTGAAGGAACATTCAACTCAACATTTGATCCAAGTCTACTCAAAGATCAAGAGCATATTGAGCCACTTCCCATTCCTAATGAAGATATCCAAGAACCCTTTATAAGCAATCCTTCTTTTGAAAGTGACCCATGTCAAGAACTTGATCCAAAGTATGTCAAAAGCAATTCCAACATTGATCAAGATCAAGAATTTGTATCTCCAAGATACTATAATGATTTAATAGACACTCTCTTATCTATATAGGATGTTGTAGATAATGATCATATCCATATATGGGTATGTGCAGGATCATCATGGAAAAACTAGACCCTTAAGTGTCAAAAAAATCAGAAAAATCAGAGTTAGGCAACTTCACATAAAAATTTGAATAAGTTATCTATATTATTTCAAAAATATGTAAGAATAGAATATGTAGAAAATTAAATGTAGTTTCTAAACTACTAGGTTTTTTTTTTTTTTTAATCTATTTGGTGAAAATTTGAAATTTCAATTCAGTAGTACTTGAATTTCAGGGAAAAAATAAGAAGTAGGTGTTTGTTTGACCACCCTAACCACAATAGAATGATAATATTTTCTTATAAAATTTTAGAAATAATTAGAGGACTCATGTCCGGATGTGATGCATATTTTTATGTAATTTTTTTCCAAGTAAATAATTAATTATGAATTTTGTATTACAACTTTTAAAAACTATAAAAACTCATATGTCTGACCACCTTAACTTGGTCAAAAATTTATGAAATTCAAGTTTTCTTTTTTTAATCCTATAGTATATGAAGCATAGAATGTTATACATGTTTTGGATTCAAAAAATATAACACTGTTTGAAAGTTATAGATGTTTTTCAATCAGCCTATCAATTAACACTTTAGTCATAATTCAAATAGAAAATAAATAATAATTATTTATTAAATTCAAAGTAAAGAATTATTTATATTGGTGGAAAGCTGAGAATTTCCTTTAAAAACCCTTTTCATTTCATCAATTTTGGGTAAAAAAAATCGTCAGCCACATGCCCTACAAATACCCATCATATTGCCACTTTTTGGCCCATCATGATCCTGCACATACCCATATCACATATTCCTCCATCTACCCATGAGATGCTTTTTGTCGATGGAAACATAGATTATTTTCATTCAGAACAGGATTCCTTTACTCCTGACATTATTACACAAAAAGAACAGTAAATTGTCAACATCAGGATAAGATATATCCCAAATTTAGACTGAGGACATTCTAGAGTTAGCAAAGCAGCAAATTGAAATGTCATATGCATTGGTCATTTATCAAAGCATGCTTACTGAACAAGACATCTCAAAACAAGAAGAATCAAGGAAGGTGCTACAACCACCATACTAGGGGCAACTATGTCTCAATAAAATGTCAACATAGGGGGAATGAAGAATCCTTATGATGAAACTAATGCCAATACTACAACCAACCATGTCATGAATGTAACACCCATCATGCAAACCCCAAATAACAAAAAAATGCACACATTTAAAAAAAAATACAAAGTAAACATGTAACGAAACATTAAAACATCTTTACATTGCACATTAACATCATAATGTCAAGTCCTCTAGGGCACACGAGGTCACATCGCATAAAAAAACTCATAACGAAAGATTACACATAAGGATAATAACTTAACTAATCTAATGTCCATCATAACCATTACAAAATCCGTTTACAAAGGTAACTTCCATGTATCCAAAAGTATAAGTCTAAATACATTATGTGATACAACCATAATGAATCTCATAAAATATGAATGGTTAAAAAGGTACATAATTAATACATCATCATTTGATACATTACATGTTCTCAATAATGAATACAATGAAATCTCCCATACATGTGGGATAAGTACATAGTACAAATAATGTATGAATTACAAAATGAATATCAAGTACAAGCTCCAACCGAAGAATGCTGAGAAGAACGAACGTTGATGGGGAACCCAACAGGTGCGGAGCACATTTCACCTGACCACGTGGGTTATAAATAACCCAACCCCCATGCTTAGAGGTGACAAGGAAGTAATCACGACCATGAAAGCCATAAGACTAACTCAAATGAAGAATAACATAGTACAATAACTCCAAATGCAACATCAAGGATTACAAAGGACATAAACAACAACATCCATAAGTCAAGCATAATAACATAAAGCCATAAAACTCATCACAAATAAACCAAGGCAATAACCATTAACCACATGTCAAGTGAACCAAAGAAACAATTATAATACATTTCCAAATAAATCCGAAACAACAATCAGAACACACTTCCAAATAAATCCAAAACAACAATCAAAACACACTTCCAAATAAATCCAAAACAACAATCAGAACACACTTTCAAATAAATCTGAAACAACAATCAGAACACACTTCCAAATAAATCCAAAACAACAATCAGAACACACTTCCAGAGGCAACCAAAAAAGTAAAGCACAAGGGCAACAAGTGGAGAGTGTCATCGCATAGCCTACCTGGGTTATCCTAGCCCTTCCTCCAACATGAGGCATCAGCCCCCATCTATGGTTATCCTAGCCCTTCCTCCTACTTGAGGCGTCGGCCCCATAGGGTGACTCATGCGGAGCCGTTAACCTCTCCTGAGGATGAGGTTATGACTTTGCCAACCATGGCCTTCTCAGTCTACCATTAGTTTGTAATAGCCCTAATGCATAGACGAGGTATCCAAGATTATCTTATATGTTTTTACTACCCATCCCCTAAGTTCTATTATTAGGTTTTCACTTGTTAAACTACTCTTACGTGGGTTCTCTTGAGCCCTTCCTCTTTTTGAGGTGTTGGCCCCCATGAAGAGCCACTCTCCCTGAGACCCCAAACATAACAAAATCAAGCAAGGGTTGTACTTGTAGATGGTGAAATTTTCAAATTGCTAAAACCTCCAACACACATTAGCATGGTTAGTTTAAAACAAAGCAAAATTTCAACATCCATAGGAGATAATCTAACATGTTTTAAAGTGCTATCAAATAACAAGATAAATAAAAGCACACAAAGAAAAAAATGAAGTATATCTATCCCATATTGGATTGGTGCTACTTTGATGTGAAAATTATCCCTTTCCCAACCCTTGACAAGCTTGATGTTACAAATGATGGTGAACAAAATCAGTTTCCAGTTTAAGAGAATGACTTTGTATGAAGATTGTGGAGAGGTGATACAATAGAAAATCTCTCTATTTATAGAATAGAATGATAGAAGGGTGCCAAACATGGAGGATGTGGGACTAAAAACAAACCAATGAAAAGAGGCCACTTGTCAACTTGTGATAGGTTGGAGGAAGAGCACATTATGGTAAATGTGCCAAAGAGGGGGAGATTCAAATTTGAATTTGAGAGTTAAATGCTGAGTTTGACTTGTGCAAGGGACATGTAAGAGATCATAAATGCCTTGTTGGATGTACATGTCAACTTGTTTTTGAATTCAAATTTGAGGGAATATTCCTCAAAGATGCCATGTTGATGGAAAATGCTGATTTTATAAATGAATTAAAATGATTTATTGGTACAAGTGGGAAAAGCTAGAGGATGTGATGGGTGGTTAGATTAGGTTAATTTGGATTAGGTTATCTTAGATGATGATTAGGAGATTTTGACCCACTTGACTTAGATATTTTGATTTATTTAAATAAAAAAGGGATGGAATATGAATTTTGAGACTGAATTAAATAGATTCTTTGTTTATTTAATTAAATGGATGATGCAAGATAAAGGTTGATTAATTTAAGGAATATGAATCTAGGAAATGATTTATAAAGATGAAATGTTAGGATTTGATTGATTTATTTAAATGAGGTAATGATTAAGTGTATTTATTTAATTTGAAGGATGAAATGTTAGATTTGATTAAATGAAGGTTATTTGATTAAACTATTGCATTGAAATGTATGCATATTTTGTGTGTCTACATTTTTCCCCTCTTTGAAGTAATGTTTTGTGTGTCTACATTTTTCCCCTCTTTGAAGCAATGTACTTGTTTCCTTCATTCAAAGAATAAACTTGCCACAATCAAAATTCAATTTTTATTTTATTTTTTCAGATGCCCTAGTGGAAAGAAGTACACTAGTACATTGCCCCCTCGAGAGATTGAGTGAAAATATTCAATTTGAGGGTCGATCTCGCTATAAAGAAGTTCAAAATGGATGGTTATGGATGATGATGCAAATGATATGGTCTTAAGATGCTTAGAATAAAAAATCTATATTATCCTAAACAACTTAAATGATGATACAGTGCATGTGAGATGGATGATGTGATGATGCCTATATGATATGATTATGCAAATGTATGATTTATCCAAATGCTTAGACTAACAGATCTATATTATGATGATGAACATGCATGTGGGATGATATACAAAATGTTGATGGTTTGTGGATGCAAAATGGATGCAAGATGAATGCATGATGGATGCATTGGTGATGATGATTAATTAATCATGATGTGATGTTAGAACAGAGAGAAGAAAGAAGAAATGAGATGATGAAAAGAGGATCCAAAGAAACCACAGCGATCTAACGACTTTATTAGAGATAACGATGATGATAGATGATGATGATTTTCATCAAGGATTGGGATTTTAAAGTGCTACTTAATTCTGTATGCCGGATAACACACATAGGCATGATGCATCAAGGCGAAGAACCGTGATTTACGCTTGTACCTAGTTAGATGGACTTGACTCCAAATAAAACAGATAGGAGCATTCTTCACACTTACACATGAAATTCTACAGGACGACCTAAAAACCAAGCACGCTATTTTGCATAAGAACGTCCAACAAGCATACAGCATAAAAAGATAATGATCATTGCCCCATTCCTATCTCTAAACTTCCTTCCATTGAGATATTATCATCGAGGTCCTGGAATGAGCACACAACATGATAAATCAAAAGAAAAGATCAAGCACGCAAACAAGCCAATGTTCTTCTTCATACTGTTCTAGGGATGTGTTTTGATAGGATAAGAATCCAAAGTGATATCCAAAATGATGCCCATTGTCGAAACGATATATCCTAGGACATGCATTGTATAGGATGATGATGGGTTGATAAATTGATTGATAAGATTTTGATATAGAGTTGATTGACATGTTTGCAACTGATGAAGAGTTTGATTTTGTTTCAAATATTTGTTGTTTTCTTTTGATTTTATGATTGAAGATTGCTTTTGTTGATTTTTGTTGTTGTTTCTATTTGTTTTGCCAAAGGATGAAGGTGATGATTAGTTTATCATGGATGATTGATTATTTCAAGTGAAAGAGATGGTATTATTTAATTTTTTTTCAAATATTTGGATGTTTTTGACATTTTTTGGAATGTTTTGAGGTTGTTTTTGGTATTTTCAAGATTTTACAAATGTTTTGATTT
This sequence comes from Sequoia sempervirens, assembly GCA_007258455.2. Classification (NCBI taxonomy): domain Eukaryota; kingdom Viridiplantae; phylum Streptophyta; class Pinopsida; order Cupressales; family Cupressaceae; genus Sequoia; species Sequoia sempervirens. The sequence continues at coordinate 1,316 of VDFB02031221.1, read as the reverse complement.
TTTGATTTTTTAAATGTTTTGGGGTTTTATGAGATTTTATGGATGTTTTTGGATTTTGATGTCTTGGGGGCTGATCAAAGATTAGATTTTCCTACGTTTAATCTCAAAGATGACGTAGTTCGGATTCCATGTTTTTGACGTTTTCTGACTTTTATGAATTTTTTGGATTTTTTTATGTTTTGGATGTTTTTGTGTTTTTTGATGTTTTGGATGTTTTTGTATTTTTTGATGTTTTGGATGTTTTTGGATTTTTCGCATGATTTTGACAATTTGGATATGGACATGTTTGACAATATCAGTTCTCTATTTTGGATTTTGTTGAAGACCAAGCTAAGGTTGACTGATTAGATCGATGGATTGATGATGGTGATAACATTGTTGAGGATACACAACAATGCAAGGATTGGATTGATCAAGATTGATTAGGATTGATGATGATAACATTGTTGAGGATGCACAACAATGCAAGGATAGTGTTTAAGCAACACAAGGATTGGGAAAGATATCCCCAAAATGAGGATGGATTGATGATGATTTGATCAAGACTGATGATGATAACATTGTTGAGGATGCACAACAATGCAAGGATAGTGTTAAGCAACACAAGGATATCCGGATGATTTCTTGATTGGATTTGATTGATCATGATTGATGAAGCTTGATTTGAAACAAAAGATGTTTGAATGATTGATGTGACATTGACGTGCAAATTAGATGCGACTGATATCGATTGTTTTGATTGATGTTTGATGAAAGATGAAGCTTGATAAGGAATGTCTGCTCATCAAAATATGCCATGGGCTAGTGATTTGAAATTTTTCTCACAAGTGGTTTTGACCAATTTGGTTTTACATTTTCCAATGTTCAGATCACCACATAAGTTGGAGGATATAGATCAAGATTTATTCCTGAAGCAAGATGCAAATATATGCCCCCAGTGTCTAGCAGTGTATAGAATGTCATGGGTGGATGTTCAGATAGGTGTATGGATGGATGGATATGGTAAGTATGCCAAGGAATCCAAGGATTATCTTGTGATAAGATAAGGTGTTTGGATAAAGAATTCTCATTTGGATAATGTTGCATAGCTTAGATAACGTTGGATAGGATAGATCAATGAAAATGACCCATGTCAAGATGTTTTACCGTAAGCAAGCATAAAGTGTGCTCCAAGCTTTCATCAAGATCCGGATAATTTGGACTATGGATGCAGATGGATGAAAAATAGATTGGATCAATGGTTTATGGATGAATGGATTTATTATGGATAAGATGGATGGAATTCTCAATTTATTACGGATGGGATGAGATGCTTC
>VDFB02031220.1:0-15805 GCA_007258455.2 Sequoia sempervirens | reverse complement strand
GAAGGTGGAGGAGTGGCGTCATAAATGCTCCTAAAAATAGCAGATTCCTCCTTTGACCAGTATGAGCAATTAATGCCCACTAACCTTCTAGAAGATTCTCGTCCATGACCCGGATTCCTTTGCTCTTCTCTCTGACCGCGTACGCTATGAATCTCGCCAATACTGCGTCGACCTCTTCTTCTGAAATTGATGGAGTGAGATTCAGCTGATACTCCAAGATGGCCACCATTTGTTCATGCTTCTCGCACGATTTTCCCCAAGTCTCGATGGGATCCTGCGTGCTCTGAATGATTGTTGAAAACGTGGAGATGTTTTCAAAATCCAACTGGGAAAATGTTCTCATCTCAGAGAAGAATGGCTGCAATCTTGCCCTTAATCCTTCTGCATCTACCTCTTCATGTGCGAGCCTTTTTGCAAATACCGACTCCAAAGTGTTGAGAATACTCTCACGAATATTCCTCATGGCCTTTCTGATCCTGGAAGACTCTATTGCTGCAGTATCAAAGAAACCCTTCCCTGTGAATGCTGCTGAATGCCATCCACGGAAGTCATATCTGTCACCAGCTTGAATTACTCCTTCGCTCACCAGAGTTTGCGTGGGAACACGCATCAAAACAGCCAGACGTGGGATAGTATTGTCTTGGAAGATGTGGGTATCTCCCCAAGCCTGCTCAACATCATCTAATCGTGAAAGGATACCGGAAGCATTTTGGAATGCTGAGGCGAGATCCGCCATGAACTTTTCTGCCTCAATGTGGACACCATTCACCCACTTATCTCCTTCTCGCACAGCCCTCTTTAATTCTTCCAAGCCGCTGATAGGCTCACGTGGCACCTCTGGTGGAAGCTCTGCTGCTGGATTACTTTGAGCAACAGGATGTGCGAGATTTTGCACGTATTCAACCAACGCTCTGTGCTCTTTCTTCAACCTTTTATACTTTCCTTCTTTCTTTACCAGCCTATCTTTTAATGCCTGAAACGAAGTTTCAGCCTCTTCCACCACCTGCGCTCCTGAAGGGCGTCCCAACTCAACAGTGGTGATTGTGTATTTCTCTGGCATTGCATCACTCAAGTCATGATCTTCTCTTGGGGCGGCGATGTGAAGGCTCCGGGAACCTGCCTCGTTAGTTTCTATCCTTGTATATTTTCTCGCCCTCTTCAGACCTTTGATGATCGCCTGCCTGGAGGCGTTAGCTTCATTGTTTGCAGTCTTAGTTCCAGCCTTGCTAGTGCCAGCAGCGTCAGCCATCTGCAAAACAAAAGCAAATATTACTCCATCAACTTTTAAAAACGACAATTACGCGAGGCGGCTGGCGGTTGAGCTGGCTGCAAAAAATAAATACAAGTTAGTAGCGTTAGCAGCCAACTTTGACTTATCAAGAATTAAACTTCAACCTCCAGCAACTCGCAGCCAGAATAAGTAACTTAACTCCTCACGAGAAATTTACTCTATTAACTTCAACTTCGAAAAAGCGTGTTAAGTATCAGCAATATTTAAAATCAGCAATTTCGAATTAAAATCAGCGAGCCATCGAATTATAAACTGCCAAGTCAGAAATCAATTCTTCGACAGTTATACATCAGCAACTTCGAAGAAAATAAATCCGAGAGTTTTTTAAACGTGCAAGTTTAAAATCAGCAAGCTTTGACAAATTAAAATCAGCTTTTCGAAGTTATAAAATAGCAACTTCGAAAAGCAATCGAAAACTAACACTTCAAAATTATAAAACAGCAACTTCGAAGGCATTACAAATTAAACCCAATTCGATTCTAACCCTCAGCAATCTCAAACAACTTCGAAAAATCAAAGCTCAATCAATCTTGGCATTCAAACAATCTCAGCATTTTAAACTCTCAGCATAAATAAAGCATTTCAACATTTCAACTTTTAACTTCAAAAACAATTTCGACTTTCAGCAAAATAAAAAGCTTCAGCAACTTCGAAGACATACCTCGATAACGTGAAGAAAAAGAAAATGCTAAACCCTTTAACTTCGAAGCACCTCGCAACTTGCAATCTCGAATCTCAGCAACTCCAACAATCGAACTTTCAGCAACTTCAACAATCTCAAACTTCAGCAACTTCTCGAATTAAATCTCACAACTCAGTTTGCCAGCATAAATTCAACTTCGAATCTTGTGAGACGATAATGAAAATCTTTGAAGTTTTATAGCAAAAGGCTGGCACTAATTTTAGCAGATGCCTTTTATTCCCCTCATCATGACTGACGCGTCTGCTAATTTTAAAAGGGAATATTCCCGTCGTCTGGCAGTTATTATGACAATTTGCTATTCGGGGAGATTCTTTCCTCGATTTAAATTTAAAATTCCCTCCCGACTGCCAGTTACCTCTAGTGATTTCGAGAAAATCATTTTTACATCGATTTGAAGTTATCTCGACTGCGTTTTAAAATGGCACTTTTAATTAATTAAAATTTTAATTTAATCGCCATTTTAATTTATTCCTTTCAACGCATTTAAAAATTCGACATCGATTGTCAAAATTGGCTAGGCAAAATTTTATTTTCCGTCCGTAATTAACTTCCGAAACAAATTCCCCTTGTTAAATCGTCCGAAATTTTAAAATTGCATGGGTCAAAATCGAAGGGGGAATTTAATATTAGACTTAGGAAAATAATTAAATCGATTAATTAAATTAATTTCTCCGTCTTGCCTAGAGAAATTTTAATTTCCTCCGATTGCCTTTCGATTTAATCGTGCTGAGAAAATTTCAAGTGCTTTGAAGTCAAAATTTTAAAATTTAATCTCCACTTGATTTTTTATTATTTCAAACGCCCCTTTTAATTTATTTCAAGATTAAACGCCTTTTTAATTTATTTCAAAACGCCTTTTGATTTTTTGATTTTTGATTTTTTTGAATACCTTTAATATTCAATCTTAGGCGTATATCATAGTTGGCATTTTCACCTTTTAATGACTTAGACGTTTTTGTATCTTTTCCTCTCTAGGCGCATATTAGATGGTGAGCTTTGGGCGCCAATCATAAGTCCTTCCTTCAATTTTGATCTCTAGGCGTTAATGACTATACCAACTTTTAGGCGCATATAGCTAGGTGAGCTTTTAATTTTGTCTTTTGGGGCGCATTTTGGACCTTCACCTTCCAGTTTCACCCAAGGGCGCATATTGCACATGCCACTTCCAATTTTAATTTCCACGCCAATGTGTCATTTATCATCCAAGGCGCACTTAGATAGGTAAGCTTTCAGTTTTTTTATTTTCACCCTGGGCGCATTTGGGCTATCAAGCTTTCAGCTTGACCATTGGCGCATTTTACCCACCAAGGTTCCATTTTCATGACTTAGGCGTTTTCTTTATGTTTTTGCTTTGGGGGCTGGGCGCAAAAGAGAGTGTTTACTTTCAGCTTGAGGCGCATTTGTCCCATCTAGCTTTCATTCTTGAGCTTGGGCGCATATTGCACATGCCACTTTCATTTTGTCATAGGCGCAAATCATCATGGCTACGTCTATTTCCAACACTTAGTCAAATCTTTGCAATTTCCCAGGTAGAGGCGCTAATCACATGGTCACCTTTCAATTTTGTGCCTTGGGCGCAAATCACCCTTCATGCTTTCACTTTTGGCGCATTTGGTCTATCAAGGTTTCATTTTCAACATCAACTTGTAAGGGCGCATTTAAGGCCATCAACTTCCAGTTTTGCCAAAGGGGGGCGCATATTGCCTAGTCAACTTTCATTTTTACCACTTGGGCGCATTTGCATGGTCCAACTTTTACTTTTTGCACTGAGGCGCATTTCACCTATCAAGGTTCCATTTTGGCACATGGGCGCATTCCACATGGTCAACATCCAATTTTGACTAGGGGGGCACATTTGAGATAGTCAACTTCCATTTTGTGACTAGGCGCATATCACCCAGCTTGCTTTCAACTTTGACACCTAGTCAAATTTTTGGCAAATCACATGGTCAACTCTCAATTTTGTGCCTGGGGCGCATTTAGGACCCCCAACTTCCAGTTTTGATACCTAGTGAAACTTATCAACTCATCCTCCAGGCTTGGGCGCAAATCACCCCTCAAGGCTTCACTTTTGGCGTTTAGACAAATTTTGTTCAACACTAATGGCGCATTTGCTAGGGTCAACGTTCATTTTGAAACATTTAGTGAAATTTTCATGCTTTTAAAGAGGGGCGCATTCAAGGGGTCCAGCATCAAGTTAGGGGCGCATATAGGAGGGTGAACTTCCATTTTGTTCTTGGGCGCATTTAGCATACTAAGCTTTCATTTTTGTCAAGAGGGGCGCTTTTGCAAGGGTCTACATTCAATTCCGACACTTAGAAAATTTTTCACCTCCGTTCAGCCTTCAAAGTGAGCCTTAATGCTGGATTTGAAATTTTATCCAATTTAGCAAATTTTATGCCTGTTGCCAGATTTGAGTTGATTTTCCGTGGTCAACCCTAACTCGCCTTGACTTTGTATTTTTAGAAAGTTCCTGAAATTTCGCGCCGTTGACTGGATTCTGACTCCTGATGCCTGATTTTCACTTTGCTTTGAATTTCGACTAACCTTTTCTGTCAGCGCCTGATGTCCGTTTGTACCTGCTATTTTTAGCAGCCTGCTAAAAATAGCAACTTCTCAGGAAGTCTTCAAATTTCATGTGCCAGATGCCCGAAACATGGTGATTGCCATCGGATGTTGATTCTTCGTGAATGGCAGGTTCCGCCCTTGATTTTAGGAAACCCTAATTGACCTGCTAAAAATAGCAAATGCTTGATTCTTGATTCTCTGTAACTCTGTTTGTATTGAAATTCGCGCCAAGGATTGCTTATCACGTGCTTGACTTGTGCTTGCTGAGATCTACTGCTGACCTGCCAATTATAGCCGCTGCTGAGGTGACTTACTATTTATAGTAAGTGTCTGTTTCTGAGACCTTCCTTGCTCCGTTTGCTTGGAAATTTGGACAGTGGGCCCATCGCTGGTGAACTTGCCTGTATGCTGACGCCGAGATCAACTTTCTATTTATAGCCTCACGAGAATATCTTACTAAAAATAGCAAGTTCTCTCGATTGCTTTCAAATTTCCTAGCAGACTCTCGAAAGGATGCTGATTATGATGGGTACCTCAGTTTTGACCATTTTGATCTTTGACTCCTCATTTTTAGCTTTGAAGCTCAAAACCCTAATTTTATGCATGTCGCTCAGATGAGCTCCGTTTGACGTCGTTTCAGTTGCATGATGATCAGCTTGCAGTTCTGAAGCGTCGAGCTGCTGCCCAAGTGATACCTGCTAAAAATAGAAAGCGGCCTGAAAAGTGACCAACCGGCTGTCGGATGATCTTGCATGTCATACTGCCCAAAAAAATCTCGGAAAACCCAGAAAAATCTTCAACATGCACGCACTGGCTAAAAATAGTAAGTTTCCGAAAAGTGGTCAGCTCCATTTGCATGTTACACTGTCGCGAAGCTCTTGGAAAACCCAGAAAGAAAATGCCGACATGCGCTGAAAATGTCTGCATGCAAACCCTGATATTGGCCTCCGAAGGCCGAATGCTGAAAGTCATCATCATACTTTGCATGTCACATCACTGCGAAGGTCTCAAAAAACCCACAAGGAATCTTCGGACATGCGTTGAAAAACTCTGCGTTTAAGCCCTGAAAATTGCCTCCGAATGCGGAACTGCTAAAAATAGCAGGTTGTCAGTTTCTACTCAAAATTTGCCAAAAGTGAATCTGAAGTGCTCGGAATACAATGAAGTTATCCAAATGTGAAAATCTTAAGAAAATCAACCCTAAACTGACACTTACTAAAAATAGAAAGATGGCAGAATTCAGTGAAAGTTCAGGGATTGCTTGCTGAAAACATGGTAATAACTCTGCTAGGCTCAAAGGCTGACAAACCAACTCAGATTGATCTCAATATGACCTAAAAACGTGAAACCTTAATTTTAGACTTGGTCGAACCTTACGTTCAAGCTTGCTGACGGGAGCGTCCCAAGAAAAGCAGAAAGCGGAACAGAAGCAGAACGAGAGAAAAAGACGAAAAGCAAAGCCAAAAGACCAGAACGGAGCAAAAATTTATGGGTCCCCGTTTTAGATGGGGCGATGTGTGAAAAGGTCACAACAAGTATACAAGAGGGATACCATTCAGAAACAGTTGTATCAGGTTCCAGAAGGTCAGACAGTATCAGAAGTTTTGAGGGCTAATTGGGAGCCTTCTCAGGAGACAGAAATGGGGGATAGTGAAAGGACTTCGGGTGGTAATGAGAGGATTTTGGGCAACAGGAGTGACAGTGGGAAGAGTAAAGAGAGATCACCAAGCCCTGGACAAAGGTTTGAGAGGAAAATGGATGCCTTGATGGACATGGTATCTTTCATGATGGGGAAAATGGGTCAGAACCCAATTCCACAAAACAATACAGTGCACACGGGAGAACACAGTGCCTCCAACCAGCATAATGGTCACACAGCTCAGCCTACTTCTAACAGCACATACATCTCTGCTAGACCATTCAAACCCACATCCAGATCCCAAAGAAAATGCTTCAACTGTGGAGCAGCTGAGGATAGGCCGTACTGAATATGAAACTCTTCCTGATGAAGTCAAACTAGACATGTCCTTCAACGATTACATGGAGTTTAGGAGGAAGAATAGAGGAAAAGGGAGAAATTATGATCAAAGGAGAACACCAGTACAAGGAGACTTGTATCAAGCTATCAACAAGGTTATGCTTCCCCACTTTGATGGAAGTGATAATAGTTCTGCTCTAGCTTGGATATAGAAGCTAGACAACTATCTGGCTCTTAGACCAATGGCTGAAGAAGAAGCGATTAAGTTCGCTACGCTACACCTAGATGGGGTGGCTCATGAGTGGTGGTACCATGGCCTAGTCACCTTAGGTCATGGGTCTATCACTACCTACGATGAGTTCACCAATAGACTCATTGAGAGATTCGAGAAGAAGGACCCAAAAGTGCATTTCAGAGAGTTGGCACAGTTGAGGCAGTATGGCACAGTTGATGCCTACATAGCTGAGTTCCAAAGACTTTCAGTAATGGTCACTGGAATCACGGAGAGAAGATTGGTGATCCTATTCAGTGAAGGATTGATGGAGCCACTCAAAGGTTGGATTAAAGTTTTTGATCCACCCTCCCTACAGGAGGCAATGAAGAAAGCAAGAAACATGGAGTGGGCTGTTCCCAAAGCAAAGATCCATTCCAAGCCATCATTTCACAAAGGAGATAGAGGGAAAAAGCCTCATCAAAGACCTCACCATAAGGAGTTCAAACAGCAGAAACCCCATGGCACAAGATTGGATCCAGAGACTATCAATGAACTCCGAAGAAAGGGGTTATGTTTCCGTTGTTGGGAAAAATGGTCCTGTTGACGTGGTTTTTGAGACCGCACCAACACAGAATAAAGTCTCCCAACGGACGCTCTATCCTCTCTTGAACAAAGTATTCAACATGCTAAGATTGCGAGTAAGATCATGCTTTCAACTCCAAGGTTCCTTGAGTGCGAATAGGCTCAGTTTGGCTCGATGTGATATTGCTGGTATGTCAAGGGGACTTACACAATTGTTCCAGGCGGCTGTAACCAGCGTGGGCCAGGGCTGCGTGTGATTCAAAATGATTTGTGAGGAGTAAGCTGGAGACACTATTCATGATGACATTGGAGACAGGTTTCAAGCAGGTTCGCTAATCTCCGTCGGACCAATCTTCGAATGTTATTGATACCAGGTAAATCTGTCAGTTAAACACAAAATAATCTCCAGTCGACCACGCAAGGCGAACTTATCATCAACAAGCAGCTAGTGGTATGGAATAAAGCGAAGCTATCTCAATAAAACACCACACACCAAAATAAGCTACTTGCATGAATTTAAGCTACTTGGATACGAAAGGAAGAAGAAACCTTGCTAGCATTTCATGACAAGACGAATTCCATCATCAATGAAAAGATCTATTATCATAAAATGTGTTACGCAACAATCTCCTCAAAAGTTTTCAAAGGGAAAACAACTCTCAATGTTGCCAAAAGTAACCCTCAAATGCTGCACTATCTGGCTCACAATACGCCTCTCAATGTCTACTCTGATTCTAACGCCTCTACTCTAATGAGATTACAAATGAGGGGGACTCCCCCTTTTATAGCTAGCCAAGTCCCAAAAGACGGCTAGGGTTACAATCAATAGAGTGGCCAGAATCGTGCCACCTCAGCCCCAAATAATATTGCCCTAAAAACCGCCACAGAAGAGAGTGGGGTAATAAATGCGCCATAATGTCCACCATCATCCTTCTAGAAGATTCCATTTGTAGACGCGTTCACACTGCTCTCGATCTTCTTTCTTGGCGTTGTTCTTTGATTTCTTCCACTTGAGGGTTTTCATTCTTCTTTTCATCTTAAGCCTTGAAAATGTTTCTTCAACACTTAGCCATTTTCTTGCAAATTTTCCTCCTTCGAGATTGAAACTCATCTTCATCGTGTTTCACCACTTCCAGACATTGTGCTCAGGCTTCAACGTTTCTCCTGCAAACAAGCAAGGAGAGGGGTATTAGAATACTTCATGATATAAATCCAACTTACTTACCAGGGTTTCACGCTCCATCCTTCAAGCGCCCATCGCCAACTTTGTGTTCAAGTTCATGCCTTAGACAAATTTCCATCCTTGAGAACTTCATTTCACCTGCTGGAGCTCTGATAACCTCGATTTTATTCATTTCTGGCTCAAGTAAACTATCCTCACGAAGGATTTAAGCAAACTCACCTAGGCAGTTCCTTTCAAATCCATCGTCTGGAGAATTTCACCTTGAAAATACGTTTTCTTCACATTTGCCTTAGAAAATTTTCAACTTTCCTTTAGGAAATTCATCAACTTGGTGCCCGCTTGAAATCTTCATCCCAGAATCCTCGACAAACTGTGGAAGACCTTAAAATCAACTCCTCATCGACAATCTTCGATACCCAGAAGAAAATTTTCTCCAGAACGCGTTGAATTCATGGGTGCCCAACGAACGGGTTCATTTAATTTTCTCGAATTTTGAACCTTAGAAAATATTCCCCTGTGAAATTTAAATCCGTTCTTCGATCTTCTCTGAGAATTTTGCTCCGACTTGGAAAAATTTTATCGACCCTGCGGAGCTAGCATCACTGACTTCATCCCTGGCAACTCTGCTCGTGCTTCAGGAAAATTCTACCACTTCTCCAGACTTAGGCATTTTTCTAAGGGAGAAAATATTTTGTTCCTTAGAAATTTTTGAAATCATCTCTTTGGAAAATTTTGCCGTAAAAATTTTGTATCCAGCTCGATCCATTTTGCCTGTGAAAATATCAACTTTACTTAGAAAATTTTTTATGAAGGCGCCTAGCATATTTTACCCCCTTCACTCACCATTTTGCATTTTCTTCACATTTGAAAATATTCCAACGCCTAGGAAAATTTTCCAACACTTAACATCTTAGGCGCATAGCACTTGGAGAAAAATATCACCACGCCCAATACTCATCTTCACCAACACACACGCCTAGCAAAAATTTCTAACACTTTACCACTTAGGCGCATTTGAGGCTAGGAGAGGAAAGAAAAATCACGCCCAACACACTTTGCAACATTCTACAACACCTTGGGTGCATTTGAGGCTAGGAAAGGAATAACGCCTAGCATCTACCTTGTATTCACCATGCCATTGAGGAATTTACTCGCCTTTTACTACGCTTTAATCACATTTCACCCTATTCACCACCCTCTATTCACTATTTACACCTTAATGTGGGCGCATTTGAACATGCAAGAGGGATGACCCTTCAACTCCACTTTTTGTCTTCACTTGAGCTGCTTTGGGTGCATTTCGGCTCTTGAGGAGGATAAAAGACTTTGACTTGCTGACCCACTCAAACTTGAGCACATTTCTATGTGTGGGAAGGATGAAAAACGTTGACTTTTTTGACCTCTTTTCAGCTTTGGGCGCATTTCCATGTAGCTGGTGGATAAACTTTTTCCAACGCCTTTGTTTGTGACTTTTCAACTTCCATTTTTGTCTTTACATGGCCCACTTTGGGCGCATTTTACCCATGCAAGAGGATGTAAATCTTTGACCTGTTTGACTTTCTCAAGACTTGGCGCATTTCCACCTAGGAGGAGGACGAGTTTGCCTTAGAATTTTTTTTATGCTTCTTGCTTGAGGGGTGGGCGCATTTCACAAGGGGTGGAGGATATAACTTGTTGACTGCTTTGACCAATTTGCTTTTGGGCGCATTTCACCCCTTGAGCAGGATAAACTTGCAAGTTAGGCGCATTTAGAGGGGTAAGGCGGATGAAAACATTCCAGACTTAGAAATTTTTTTTGAACTCTCACCAGCTTTTCTTTGAGGGCGCATTTTAGCATGTGTACTGGACGAAGTTCAACACTTAGAGAAATTTCATGACCTCCAGCTGAGATGGGCGCATTTTCAAGGAAGTGAAGGATGAAGTTCCAGACTTAGCCATTTTTCTTGTTTTTGCCAGCTTCTCACACCCTGCTATTTATAGTAAGCCTCTTGATTTTCTTACTTCGGAAGTTCAGATTGCCATGAAATTTTAAACACCGGATCCTCACGACTTTGATATCCTGTCAACACTGCCATTCTGAGCTGACTTACTAAAAATAGCACATTTTGGGAAGTGTTTTGCTATTTATAGTAACCTCTCATTTCTGGTACTTCCACAGCTCCGATTAGCTTGAAATTTTAATGAGGCGCTCCTCACCACGTGACCTGTTGGCTGACACTGACGCATGCGCTCAATTTACTATTTTTAGCCAGTTTCCAATCTGACTTACTATAAATAGTAAGTGCTTCGTTTGACTCGAAATTTCACCAGCAGATAGCTTGAAGAACGCTGATCGCAGTGGTTTACATCGGATTTTGAAGATTTTGACTTTTGATGCCTATATTTAGGCTCCGAAGCTGGAAACCCTAATTCACTTTGCATGCGTATCAAATGAACTCTGTTTGTCTTCGTTTCTGCGGCACTGCGATCAGCTCGTGAATCTGAACTGCTGGGAGGCGGCTGCCGGGGCATACTTGCTAAAAATAGCAAGTTCCTTACTGAGTGAGAATCCTTGTTTGCATGTCACACCATCGCGTAGGTCTCGAAAAACCCACCAAGAATCACCCGACATGCAAAGAAAAGCTCGACATGCAAACCCTAAAAATAGCCTCGGAAGGCTGAATCCTGAAAGTGATCATTTCGTCTTGCATGTTATACCATCGCGAAGGACTCGAAAAACCGAAGGAATATCGAGGACATGCAAAGAAAATCTGCATCGCACCCTGAAATTACGTCTTGCAGGAAGCGGTTGCTAAAAATAGTAAGTTGTCGATTTAAGCTCTCAAATTTTACTGCGTGAAAAGGTGGAGTACTCACGAATGCAGTGTGATGATCGGAATCTCAAAATGTTGACGAATCGCCTAGAATCTCACACTTACTAAAAATAGTAAGTACCTCGGAATCTGATAAAAATTTGCTAAGAGCGTGCTGGAACATGGTAACAACAATGTTAAGTTCAATTTTCAATTTATTCGACCCCTGTACTGACTAGGAAGACAAAACCCTAATTTTCAGACTTGGCCAGAATTTTTGCATTTTAAGCTCAACGGCAGAGGAATCCCGGGAAGTAGACCATCAGAAAAGAGACAGAGAGAGAGAGAGAGACCAAAAACCAAAGCCAAAACGACCAGAATGGAGCAAAAATTAGGGGTCCCCATTTGAATGGGGCGATGTGTGAAAAAGGTCACAACATGTCCCAAGATCATGTTTGCCCAAAAGGAGCCAAAATTCATCAAATTGAATTCTATACAGCTGAAGAAAGTAGTTCTGATTTTTCTGATCAACAAACTGATTTTGAGGACAGCGAAGAAGAAAGAGCTCCAGAAGAGTCCAAAAACGAAAAGGGAAGTGGAGGTGCATTGGCTCAACTTTCAAGCTTCCAAAAGAATGAGTCTTTCAAAGTTCGAGGGATGATCAAAGGGCAGCATATAGTTGCTCTAATTGACACTGGGGCAACACATAACTTCATTGACGAAGCTGTGGTGGTGAAGAAAGGACTGCAAACAGAAGATTTTGAAGGCTTCAGAGTTATGGTTGCTGATGGGTTTCACATTTCATGCACCAAGAAGATTCCAAATATGTCCATGCAATTGGGCAATTACGAAGTCAAGGATGACTTCTATGTGGTTAATATTGGAGATACGAATGCCGTCCTTGGCATTCAGTGGCTGTGATCTCTTGGAGAAATCTCTTTAAATCTGCAAACCATGGAACTCAAATTTCAATCCGATGGAAAGAAGGTGGTGTTAAGAGGAATGTCAAATGGTGGTCCTCGGATTGTGTCATTCAAGAGAATGGCAAGGTTGATACATCATGACTAAGTGGAGTGGGCTGCGGAGTGTATGGTTCTTCCAGCTAGTTCGGTTGAGACAAAGAGAGATTATCCTCCAGATATTCAATCTTTACTCACCAAGAAGAGTAAAGTGTTTGCTGATTTACCTCCTGGACCGCCTCCTGATCGAGGTTCAGAACATGTCATAGAGCTCAAGGAAGGAGCTAAGCCAGTAATCACAACTCCATATCGGTACCCCAAAAAGCAAAAGGATGAGATTGAAAAGAACATTAGGGAGCTCTTGGAGATGGGCTTCATTCGTCCAAGTAAGAGTCCCTTTGCTTCAGCAGTTGTTCTAGTGAAGAAGAAGGATGGTACCATTCGTATGTGTGTTGATTATCGTGCTTTGAATCAAAGCACCATCAAAAATCGATATCCTATTCCAAGGATAGATGAGCTCATTGATGAGTTACATGGAGCTAAGTTCTTTTCGAAGATAGACTTGAGGTCGGGCTACTATCAGATTCGAATGAGAGGGTGTGATGTGGAGAAGACAGCCTTCAGATGTCATTATGGTCACTTTGAGTTCTTAGTTATGCCCTTTGGGTTGACTAATGCTCCTGCTACCTTCCAATCTTGCATGAACAGAGTCTTTCAGAAGCAGTTGAGAAAGTTTGTGCTGATATTTTTTGATGACATCTTGATTTTCAGCAAGACTTGGGAAGAACATCTCAAGCACTTGGAGGAAGTGCTTAACATCCTGGAATTAGAGAGCTTGTTTGCCAAAGAATCCAAATGTGAATTTGGAATGAAGGAGCTGCTTTACCTTGGTCACATAATCAGTGCTGAAGGTGTGCAGGTTGATCCAGAAAAGATCAAGGCTATTGTTGATTGGCCACCTCCTGAGAACTTGACTCACTTGAAAGGGTTCTTGGGCCTTTGTGGATTTTACAGAAGGTTTGTGAAGGGTTACTCTTAGAATGCTGCTCCTCTTACTGACCTCACAAAGAAAGGGGCTTTTTGCTGGTCAGAAAAGGCACAGAGTACTTTTGAGAAGTTCAAGAAGATAATGAGTTCTTGTCCTATTCTTGCTATTCCATATTTTTCCAAGCCCTTCGAGCTACAGTGTGATGCATCCGATGAAGGTGTTGGGGCTGTTTTACTGCAAGATAAACATCCCATCGTATTTGAGAGCAAAAAATTAAGAGGAGTTGAGAGGACCTACTCTATCTATGACAAAGAAATGCTTGCAATTATGCATGCATTAGCCAAGTTCAGACAGTACTTGGTGGGGAGCAAGTTTGTGGTCAAGACTGATCACAACAGTCTCAAGCATTTCATGCATCAGAAAGATTTGAACGAGAGGCAACCGAAGTGGGTGAGTAAGCTTCAAGCTTACGATTTTGACATTGAGTATGTCAAAGGCAAAAACAACATAGTGGCTGATGCGTTATCCAGAAGACCTCATTTGAGCTCATTATGTGAGCTTACTGCTGATTGGAGAAACATGTTGCTAGCTGATTATGCCAAAGATCAGTTTGCAACTAGCATTATGGAGGGTACTTTTCATGACGAAAGGTACAAGGTGGTTGAAGGGCTGATACACTACAAGGGTACAATCTTTTTGGTGGCTGATTCTAAGCTCAAAAAGAAGACTTGTTGACCTTTCAAGACATTCCACTTGCTGGTGATCAGGGATTCTTCAAGACATATAGGCAGATCCGAGAAAGATTTTCTTGGAAAGGGTTGAAGGGAGAAGTTCAACGTTACATCCAAGAGTGTCTTACTTGTCAGATGAATAAAAATGAGCATACACTACCAGCTGGTCTGCTGCAACCTCTTCCCATTCCCAATCAAAGTGGGAAAGCATCTCAATGGATTTCATCACTGGTTTACCCAAAGTTCAAGGAAGAGATTGTATCTATGTTGTAGTAGATAGATTGACAAAATTTGCTCATTTCTTTGCCATTACCAGCTCATTTTCAGCAGCTCAAGTTGCAGATCTGTTTTTTCATGAGGTGTTTAGATTGCATGGGTTGCCAAGAAACATTGTGAGTGATAGGGACAGCAAGTTCCTAAGCACCTTTTGGCAAGAGGTCTTCAGAATGAGTGGTACAGTGCTTACTCCAAGCACTAGTTATCACCCTCAAACTGATGGGCAAACAGAGATAGTAAACAAGTGGTTGGAAGGTTATTTGAGGAACTATGTTTCAGAACAGCAAAGAGCATGGGTGAAATGGCTTCACTTAGGGGAGTATTGCTACAATTCTTCCTTTCACATGTCAATAAGGATGTCACCTTTCATGGCACTTTATGGTTATGAGGCCCCTAGCTTTGCTGATTTGGTGTTTGGTGATAGCAAAGCCCCTCAAGCCAAGGATATGTTACAGCAGAGTCAAGATATCTTGAAATCCTTGAAGAACAATCTGCAGATTGCGCAGAATCAGCAAAAGATGTACGCTGATCAGTGGAGTGTTGAGCGCTCTTTTGAGGTTGGAGATATGGTTTATCTTTGACTACAGCCTTACAGACAGTCTACTCTCAAGAAGAGTGGAGCTGAGAAGCTCAAGCTTCGCTTCTATGGACCGTTCAAGGTTATCAGAAAGGTGGGAGCAGTAGCTTATGAGTTGGAGCTACCTTCGAGTAGCAAAGTGCACAATGTCTTCCACGTGTCTCGCCTCAAAAAGGAACTTGGACACAACGTTATTGCTTCATCACAGTTGCCACCTTTGGATGAAGAAGGACAGTTAGTTTTGATTCCTGAGGAGATTCTTGATTCCAGAGAGCGTTCTTTGAGGAAAAGAACAATCCAAGAGTATTTGGTGAAGTGGAAGAACTTGCCCATGGAGGATGCGACTTGGGAAAATGAGGAGATTCTGCAGCATCCGAGTTTGCGATTGCTTGAGGACAAGCAAACTTGGGGAGGGCGGACTGTAATGTCCCCTCTCAGACATGACTTCTTCTGATTGACCGTTGGCCTATTCTGGAGACCCGTAGGCTTCTCGGTGGTGAAATTAGGGTTTCTTGGTTGGTGGTTTCTTGTGCTCACGGATTGGTGATTGAATTGCGGATTCCTTTTGGGTTTTTCGCAAGCTTTTCGGTGTTTTGTTCTTCTTGGCATTCCGAGCACTTTCACGAATTTACTATTTTTAGTAAATTCTATTTCTGGCAGTGGTCCTGTTGGCTTCGGCACGGTTGGCTCTCATCTTCAGACATTTCAGTTGGTTTGATCAATCTTGACCTTGGGAAGCATTTTTGGTGAGATTTGTCCAGTTGATTTGAAATGTTATATTTTAAAGTTATATTTTAATATTGTAACCCCTTGGTCTAGTGAAAACAACTTAAAGTTGTTCTTAAAACGGGGACTTTGAGGGGGTGGCGCCTCATGAAGGTATTTTATATTTCCTAAGGTTCAAAAATCACTTGCTTGAAAAGGTACGCCCTTCCTGTTGTGACCTTTTCACACATCGCCCCA
>VDFB02031219.1:12345-36966 GCA_007258455.2 Sequoia sempervirens | reverse complement strand
TGCATGTTACCTTAACTTAGCCTAAATGTGTGACCATTCTTCCCTTATTATCTTAAGATTCATGAAAAGGTATGAGAGATATTTTTCATAGAGATTTAGGATGATAAAATCCATCATAGAGATATTTGTGTTCATAAATTTGTGTGAAAAAAGGTTCTATTTGTATATATTTTTTATTATATAAGTAGAATTTATAGGGTGTTGTACCCTTTACATGGAGAGCCCAAAGGGACAAAAAGGAACTAGTTCAAAAAATTATCAAAAAGTATATAACCTAAAACAATGGAAATAGGACACAAACACAACACATAAATAGTAGAACACCAGCACCACCCAAACCAAACACTAACTGTCAACATTTTCCCATTTTTGGACCAGGAGATTCAGAACATCATCCCTAATCTAGTTGGGTCCTTCTCCCTTAGAATTCTTATCCACTTCCTACTTAATGGCATTAGACAAAGTGAAAACAAATATGTGAATCATTTTAACAGTGAAACGGGCTAGACACATGAATTTTCGCTCTAGTTTCACAACCCATTCCTACAACACACCGGGTTCCTCGTTCTTACCCTTCCTACTTAGGATCTACTCTTTGCTTCCAGCTCTAGAATCATAGGAGTGAAAAGAATCCTCCTTAATCCTTTGGTTCATGTCAGAAAAATTACTAGTTCCTTCCACAAACCCTTCGTTCATCTCTTCAAAAGTGTCTTTTTTTCCTTCAGTCCTGCCACCAGTCTGCTTCGAATCACTAGAAATCTCATCGACTAGGGAGCCTTTTTGGTTCTTCACCAATTTGTGGGACCTCCTCACACTATTTCATTCCATCCCCACTTCAAATCTCAAAACCACCATGGTGTCACCCTTGGAGTATTTATCCTCAATGCTCCTCCCTTCATTGTCGAATGCTGACAAGTCCACTAGGCCCCGAGAAAATATTTTCCTCTTCTTCTTAGTAGTGGGTCTACTATCCTTCTTGACAAGTTTATCTTTTAGCTCACATAACCTAGTTGCCACATTTGATTGGGCTAAAACAGTCATGCTTTTCTTCTTTGTAGAAGAGGGTTTGGGCTTATATTCAGAAATGGGTTCAATTTTAGGCACGGGGGTTTTTCTTTTAGAACCCTCAGAGGCAG
The DNA here is from genome assembly GCA_007258455.2 of Sequoia sempervirens. Taxonomy (NCBI): domain Eukaryota; kingdom Viridiplantae; phylum Streptophyta; class Pinopsida; order Cupressales; family Cupressaceae; genus Sequoia; species Sequoia sempervirens. The sequence continues at coordinate 35,830 of VDFB02031219.1, read as the reverse complement.
TAGGGGAAGGATTAATAGGGCCACATTGGGGGTTCCAGTTCCTCAAAAAATATGATAGAGATGGGTTTGGGTTAGTACAAGGAAAGATGAAATTGGTAGAGCCTAAGGATTAGGCCTTGATGTAGCGGTAAGGGGGCCATGTCATTTTGATTGAGAGCAACAGTCTTGAGGGTTTCTTTAATCGAATTTTCTAGAGAGGTGAGTAGAAAAAATAGAAATTTGAGGTTCATATTGTGCCTAAAGTGGTATAAAAATGGTAAATATTAAAAATAAAATACCTTGAACCAACCTTCTAAAGTAACATATTTCATTATTGCAAGACACACCTTGTCCCAGGGTTTTGGTAGTACCTTGCGGTCGAATCTAGTTTTCTTTCAAACTAGCTTCTCATCACCTTTGAAGAAGGCATTGAGAGTCTCCAAGTCTTGCATTTTGGTGTGTTTTTTGTATTTATTTCCATCATAGGAAAGGCCTATTGCCTTTTCGATAACCTCTTCATTCACCTCAAACAAAATGCCACCCATGGTGACCCTCCTATCCTTCCATGAATCAACAAACTGGGCTGAAAAAAACTCATTGTGGCCCATAAGATTCTCTAAAAGCGGTGCCAGACTGCCCTCATTACAAATGTGCCAAGTAATGGGGTCCCTACAAAAGTCCTCACAATTATTAGGCTCAGTTCTCACTCTATCTCCACCCATCACAACCCACAACACACAATAGCAGACCCAAAGAAAAAAAGAAAGCCATAAAAGTGACTACTTTCCAGAGAATTTTTCCTTTTTGAAACTATCATTCCTCCACCATCCGAGATAGCAAGGAGTAATGAAAGCAACCTAACTTTTACATGCTTTAACAGTCATTTCCAATGATTCTAGCTCTGTGGGATTATGATTATCATGAAAGAACCATAGGATAGTCGTTTGTTAATTAAATCTAGATAATTAATATTTGTTATGTCAAGGATCATTTTAAAGTTACACATTTCCCCATACCAACAAGTCGTGGGGGGAGATTTGAAATTTTTAAGTACAACTCAAAGGATCTTATGCAAATCATAAGAGAGCCTAAATTGGAATTATTAAAAAAAAGGTGATAAATAACTTATTACACTCATCCCATGAGATTTTCTAGGATGTGTAGTACACTTGAGAAGACAACCCATAAAAGTTGAAGGCCCCACCATAAGTAGTGATGAAGTTAAAAAGCCATGTGACACCCCTCTTTAACCTCACCACCTCACCCAACTAGATCCACATCACCAAAGGACCTATCAAATGGAGCCACATGTATCCATTTATAAAGACATTGTTAACCATCATTGAATATTATATTCCTTTGTTCTACAAGGATTAATCCTTGTATAGTACTAGGCAATGCCTCAAGCCTCTTCCAACACTTGCATAAATTCCAATTTGACCCCAAGTTAGCCAGGCTATTGACAACTTGATTACCTTCTTTGTAGATGTGATTCAAATAATATTGAAAACCCAAGATACTGAGAGGGGTTGTGAATCAGTATCTTCTTAAAATTATTGAACAAATACCATCCAAATACTCTAATGCATATAACAATAAAAATAAGCAAGAGCATTAGCAAAACATAAAAGCACACAACACATGAACACTAGGATTTTTACATGGAAAACCCAAGATGGAAAAAACCACGGTGAGGATTAGCTCACAATATAGTGTGGACATGGAAAAAGTATCCCCTTTTCCTTGCTTCATTTGGGAATAATTGATGATAAATTGGACTTAATGAGGCCTTGATTTAGTGTTTTGAGGTGTTTTACACATCCACATTAGGTCTTGGACCCTTACAAACTAAATAAAATGCATTTATTGATGTCTTTTAAAGGTGTTGTAAAAGACTTTCACACTTTTCTAGACTAATGAACCTATTTTTCCCATAATTCAATATTTTAGAATGTATTTAATTTCATCTTCACATTAATCTAGAAGGCTTGCAAATTCAACCTAATTCTAATCTAGTGTTGTAATGTGTTTCACACTTTCACATTGGATGTTGTGCCTTTCTAGGCTACGCGGACCTCGTTTTAATGATGTAAACTATATTTAATCACACTTTCACATTTTATTTTTTGTCCCAATCCCTAATTACCCTTTATATCATCATTAATAGGTCCCTATGGCCCCATATTGTGCATTCTAAGGCTTAAATTGATCAAGGACCTGACTAGAACAACCTAGAAGCCTAATTTCTTCATTCTTGACAATCTAGATGGCAAAAGAGCTCTTGTGGGACCAAGTTTCCCATCTAGGTAAATTAGTCCCATGTAGGTCGGACTAAGTCACCCAGCCTGTCAACTTAGTCCCATTTGGGCTATTTTTGAGGTTCTGGTGGGAAAAAATGGACTTTAAGTTTATTTTTCCTTCATGTTGGCCTTGGGGATCAATTTAATAGGAAAATTAGGTGGATTTGATATATAAAAAATCCTCTAAACCCTAATTCATAACTCAACCATCTTATTCAATATTCATCTTCCATCTCAAGTCAAGCAAGCTAGGGTTTTAGCATTTTAGGTCATCAAGATAGCTTTTTTAGATATTAAATGGCAGATTCTTCATCTATTACTACAAAAATTCAAGATCTATCATCATGTATAGTATCTCATTCCATTATTTCATGTTTCATTACATTATTTCTTCATTTTGGTTTAATTACCTAAAAATGAATTTGATCAAGGCAAACCCCATGCCCTAAAATTAAACAATTCTCTCTTTTTCATTGTGTGTTTGCAGATTTAGTTATCTTGAAGACTTGGAGATCATTAAAGATTAATTTAAAAAGTTTTTGAAGACATATCCTTGTTGACTAAGTCAAAATATCCATTAAAAGTCACTTGCAGAGCTAGAAATCAGAGTTTCAGAGGCAAACACCTATCAGGAACTAAAGTGCTGACTTAGGGCTCCTATTTCCACTTTCAAATTTTTAGAAATTTAGGAGTGGACTAAGTCACCACCTTGGGTGACTTAGTCCCACTACACATTTTTTTTAATTTTTTCTATAAATTTGGACACCCATTTGGCTAAAACAGGCTTCAATGTAGTTTTCCAGATCTGGGACTAAGTCACCCATAATGGCATAAATGTCTCAGTAGGTCAAATTTTTACGATCAACGACATTTCCAGTCTTCATTCCAAGTCTACAACACATTTCTAGGTGCATTTTTCTATTTTTCTTTTCTATTCTACTTTGATTGCATTTCTATTCATCTTTCTAGGTGTTTTTGTATACAACATTGTGTTTTCAAACAAGGTGCATTTTTTAGTTTTCATTAAGTAATCAATATATTTTACCATTTTTCTACATTTAGACATATTTCATCCATATATCATTAGTATTGAATGAGGAAATTGCACATTTTGGCCTACCTCTCTCCTTTTAGGTGAAAAACCCTAGAAGTGTTAGAGAGCATTAGGGTGCCAAAATATTTGTCCACAGTTTGGTGAACCTAACTTTAGAATACTTTATTTTCTAATTTTGGATTCCATCATCCTAGATTTAGCTTCATTAACATTGCGTTACATTTTGCATTAGTTAATTTGCATTCTAGGGTTTCAAATTTTTGCATTAGTGAAAGTGCATATAGTTTACATTTTTGCATCTCAAATCATTGATTTTTTTTGAAGTTCTTCATTTTTATCGTAGTTTTACATCATACAGCACATAAAACATCAAAATCAACCAAAACAATCTAAAAATTATGAAAAAATCCCTACTGGGACTAATTCGCCAGCTTGGGCGACTTAGTCCCTTTTCACCCCTGAAACTACCTTTTACAAAACTGAAAAACACTATTTTTAAGCTTCTGTTTGCTGCCCTTACCTATCTGTATTAGTTGGCTGAGTTTCTATAACATGCATTTCAATAGATCTAGCTTAAATTAGCTCGTTTCATTCATTGCTCAATTTCAAACTTGCATCTACAACATTTCATTTTTTAGATTATTTTATAATGTAATAAAAAAATTACTTTGTTTCACATCTTAAAATTACATTTAAACATTGGTCATTGCATTTCACTTTCTTTACTTTTTCTTGATAGTATATTTACTTTCAAAATATGTGGCTTTGATTTGGTTAAAAATGGATTGCATAAGTACAACATTCCTTCTTATGAGTTCAATTTTGATTACAACAATGAGGTCATTAAGAAACATGTTCAAACCATTGACACAATCCTTAATATTGCATTGCCTATTGGTGAGGATGATAGTGTTTACAATCATCTCAATCATACTTTTTCTTCTCCCAATACCTCTCCTATTAGTGACAAAGGTATCTTGGTGAAAGAAGATACAAGCATTGAATGTCGTGATTGTCCCTCTCCTCATCCCCCTTTGGAAAAACTTAGAAAGCAAGAAAATGAGATCATAGCCACCACTTTTCCTATCCCAAACCCCTCTCTCCATACTCCCCCTACTTGTAAGAAGCCTTTAAAAGGGGATACAATCATGAACGGTCATGAAAATCACCTTTGTCAAGAGGATATGTGGATTGAAAGTGATAACCTTGTCTCTTTCTTTCCTAATGCCCCTAACATTTGGAAAGGCCTATTTGAACAAAATAATCTTGGTTGTCCTTCTCTTTTTGTATCCCTTCCTTGTGATGAAGATGCTTTACAATATCTGATCATGGATGAACATACTAAAAACCCTCCTAACAGGGAAGATAACATGAAACAAGAGAATGAGACCTTAGACAATCAAATAGCACCTTCTCCTAATCATCCCACTCTTGGTAATACCATCCTTGATCATTCCCCTACTTTTGATGAAGTCCTTTTAGAAGAACCAACCCTCGAATATCAAGAACATGTGGTTTTTAGCTCTCCTAAGAAATCTCCTCTTAGGGAGGATATCATGATGCAAGACCAGGATAACATTGAAAATAATGATATTATGCCCTTCTAAGAAGATGAAGAGCCCATGTTAGACTCCCATTCACTAAGGGGTGTTAATATTATTTAACCTCAACTCAACCTTTATCTCCCTTCACACACACCTAAAACTCAAAACAAACCCAAACTTGTCCTTTACCCACCTCAAAACGATGTTTCATAGCAACTGAGTCATAATACCATTGCTCATACATATAACACTAGAAAAAATGCACAACCACCACAACCCACCCCAACACCATTACGTTTTCCTAATCCCATTTTTCCTAGAGATCCTCAACTCACCTCGCATACTTAGGCATATGATCTTGTTGACCAACTTAAGCATACTCCTACAAAGATATCCCTTTGGGACCATCTTCAAAATTCACCTACCTATCACACTATGCTTCAAATGGCCTTACAACAAGTTCCTATCCCTTCTAATGCACAACCAAATGACATAGCAGCCATAATTCAAGGAATAAATGTTGACATTGTTTTTCACCAAAGTAAACTCCCTCTTTGGAAGTCCAAAAAAAAAGACGCATTCATGATCATAACTCAATACAAACAAAAAGGGATAAAGAGAATTCTTGTAGATATTGGCTTTACCCTTAATGTGTGTAGTGTGATCCTTTTGGATAGGCTTGGTATTGATAAATCCAACATTTAGCCTAATTCTTTCTCTTAAGGGATTTGACAATGTCAAAAAGAAACCGCTTGGGGTGATCATTTTACCTCTTACAGTTGGAAAGGTCACATTGAATACACCAATCCATGTTATGCCTCATGAAATTTCATGGTATCTTCTCTTAGGTAGACCATAGATTAACACAATGAATGGGGTGCCTTATACTCTTGATCATAAAATGAAATACATATATGAAAACAAAGTGTACACATTTGACACTGATCTTGAGCCTTATAGTGTCTTACAACTTGAGAATTCCTTGAAAATCCTAACACCAACTATGCAAGTTGAACCCATGCAACCAAAAACCAAAGAAGAGGTCATGAAGCTATCCAAAGATGATTGGGATTCCTTAGATTTCACACCAACATTCATGGGAGAATACAAGATCATACAAAAAAAAATTGAAAAGGGACAAGAAAAAGTAGTAATGTCAACACAAAACACAAACAACCCTTCAAAAGCATCCACCTCAACCAATTTAGAAAAATAAGCAAATTACACAGCAAAATTTGATGACCTTAACCATGAACAATCACCCAATTCAAAAGCAATGAAAAAGCTTTACAGAAAAGGTTATGAGCTTATGAAACAACTTGGATATAGTGGAAAAGGATGTTGTGATAGCGAACAAGGTATCTATGTCCCCATTGAGCCTAACATGAAAGAAACAACTCATGGTCTTGGTTATTGCCCTTTGATAGAAATAATCAGGCCTTCCCTCAACATCAACACTATCACAAAACACCCTTCTAAGACAATGTTAACAAGGTATGTGGCTGACGACTTTTTTTTACCCAAAATTGATGAAACGAAGAGGGTTTTTAAAGGAGATTCTTAGCTTTCCACCAATATAAATTATGCTTTACTTTGAAATCAACAAATAATTATTATTCATTCTCTATTTGAATTATGACTAAATTACTGATTGATAGGCTGATTGAAAAACATCTATAGCTTTCGAATGGTATCACATTTTTTGAATGCAAAACATGCATCACATCCTATGCTTCACATACTATAGGATTAAAAAAATTGAATTTCATGAAGTTTTGACCAAGTTAAGGTGGTCAGACATACGAGTTTTTATATTTTTAAAAAATTGTAATAAAAAATTCATAATTAATTATTTACTTGGAAAAAATTACAAAAAAATATGCATCACATCAAGACATGAGTCCTCTACTTATATCTAAAATCTTATAAAAAAATATTATCATTTTATTGTGGTTAGGGTGGTCAGAAAGACACTTGCTTCTTATTTTTTCCCTGAAATTTAAGTGCTACTACATTGAAATTTCGAATTTTCACCAAATAGATTTTAAAAAATAAATAAATCTAGAAAATACATTCAATTTGCTACAGATTCTGTTCTTACATATTTTTGAGATAATATAGATAACTTATTCAAATTTTTATGTCAAGTTTCCTAACTCTGATTTTTCTGAATTTCATCGCCACTTAAGGGCCTATTTTTTGCATGATGATCCTGCACATACCCAACAATAGTACATCATGAAATGATCAACATTAGTGGTCTTGATTATTCTTCTTTGCAAGCAAGGAAACAAACAAATCCATCTTCACTTAACATCAATGTCATCTCTCAAAATTCCAATGCTTTAAGTTCGTTAGATTTTACACCCTGTTGTAACAGAGAACAAAACCATGACATCTAAACAATCTTGCGTAGATATGAAATCTTGTTCCAAGAAAGAGGTATCTTTCTCACAAATTATAGGAAAACCTTCTACCCTTGATCAAGAGGGAATCTTGTCGAGACTCCTCCAAGATCACTTGATATCCCTCACTCCAAGAACTCAAAAGATATTTTATTACAAGAATTTATTTTGTGCCTATAATGGAGTTCATGGTCATGCTACTAATGAATGTGAGACTTTTTGTAGTAAAATCCAACATCTTAAGGTGTTTTGTGCTCTTCCTTATGTGGGGGAACCTAATTCCTCTAATTGATACTGATTTTTACTCTATGATGCATCTTATCCATCACTTTGGCTCACCCTTGTCCTGCACTAAGTGGGGTCAAGGGGTTAGGTAGCCTTATCCTTGTATGTCACTTATCATTTCCTCTTTTGGTTCGATGTTAACCTTTCATGAACATATAAGAGCAAGCTTGGGATGTGGATGACATGCCTTAAGTTAGCTCACATGTGACATACTCCCCTTTTCATGATGTAGCTTATAGGAAACATATGACTTGGCATAGGGCTTTCCAAATAACCTCTCATGTCTTCTTCTACTTTAAAGAAATTGCTCAAAATAATGGTGTTAGCAACCACTTTAAAGTGGGGGCATACATAGAAACTCACATTGGATTGTGTGATTTTATTTTTCTTTCAATTTCCTCTCTTGGAAACATTAGGTACTATGTTTCCTAGGATGAGACCTTGCACTTGTCCTCTCTTGGAAACAAGATGAGACTATTTGCACTTTTCCTCTCTTGGAAACATTAGGGACAATGTTCCCTAAGATGAGACCTTGCAAAAATTAAGAAAAATCCCTTTGAACATTCCTTGCACTATTTTGTATTTACAATATTGTCTATGAGTGTCAAGCATACGAAGTTTAGCTTACCTCATAGAGCTCGAAGATCATTTTTGTGTGGAACCTTATTAAAGTTATCAGGAGATATAACTTTGGTATGGTTGAGTAGGAAGACCATTCCAAGGCATGAATTTCCCCATAGTCACTCACGTGTGTGTGAGTGCATACCAATCATGAGTGTATGTTTCTCACCTTCTAGGACTTCTCACCTAGTGGAAAGCCAAGAGTTTTGTTGCCTCAAAGTGAGTATGCATTTTTGGAAAAACAACCTTGATCTAATCCACAATGTGTTGGAAAAATGGTTGAAGCTTGATCCACCTTTTTATTTTCACTCTTCTCTTCCTTCTAGTTCTTTCCATTGCATGATCACATATCTTGTTTTGTCAAAAATCATTATCCTTATGTGTGTCCTTTTGCACTCATGTTGGTTTGACTTAGGATATTGGATCTTGGGGGATTGCACAACCTCCTTTGATATTTTTCATCCTATTTTCACCCACATTGGTATGATTGGACCCCTCTTGAATGTCTACTTTAGTGTGAGTTTGAAGCAGGTTCATCCTCTCACTAAAGTGGGGGCTAACTGTGGACACAAAAAAAGTATCCCCCTTTCCTTGCTTGATTTGGGAATAATTGATGATAAATTGGACTTAATGAGGCCTTGATTTAGTGTTGTGAGGTGTTTTACACATCCACATTAGGTCTTGGACCCTTGCAAACTAAATAAAATGAATTTATTGATGTCTTGTAAAGGTGTTTTAAACTGTTGTAAAAGGCTTTCAAACTTTTCTAGACTAATGAACCTATTTTTCCTCTAACACAATATTATAAAATCTATTTAATCGCATCTTCACATTAATCTAGAAGGCTTGTAAATTAAACCTAATTCTAATCTAGTGTTGTAATGTGCTTCACACATTCACATTGGATGTTGTGCCTTTCTAGGCTATGCGGACCTCATTTTAACGATGTAAAGTGTATTTAATCACACTTTCACATTAGATTTTGTGTCCCAAGACCTAATTATCCTTTATATCATCATTAATAGGCCCCTATGGACCCATATTATGCATCCCAAGGCTTAAATTGATCAAAAACCCGACTAGAACAACCTAGAAGCCTAATTTCTTCATTCCCAACAATCCAATTGGCCAAAGAGCACCTGTGGGACCAAGTCGCCCATCTAGGTGAATTAATCCTATCCAGGTGGGACTAAGTTACTCAACCTAGTGACTTAGTCCCATTTGGGCTATTTTTGAGGTTTAGGTGGGAAAAATTGGATTTTATTTTTATTTTTCCTTCATGTCGGCCTTGAGGATCAAATTAACGAGAAAATTAGATGGATTTCCTATATAAACAAGCCTTTAAACCCTAACTCAATCATCTTATTTAACATTCATCTTCCATCTCAAGTCAAGCAAGATAGGGATTTAGCATTCTAGGTCATCAAGAAATATTTTTTAGACATTCAAGGGTAGATTATTCATCTATTACTATAGAAATTCAAGATCTATCATCATGGAAAGTCTCTAATTCCATTATTTCTTCATTTTGGTTTAATTACCTAAAAAGGAATTTGACCAAGGAAAACCCCCATGCCCTAACATTCAACATTTTTCTCTCTTTCCTTGTGTGTTTGTAGATTTAGGTATCTTGAAGGCTTGGAGATCATTAAAGATTAAGTTGCAAAGTTGTTGAAGACATATCCTTGTTGACTAAGTCAAAATATCCACAAAAAGTCACTCACAGAGCTAGAAATCAGAGTTTCAGAGGCAGACACCTATCAGGAATTGAAGTGTAGACTGATGGCTCCTGTTTCCATTTTTGGATATTCAAAAATTCAAAAGTGGACTAAGTCACCACCTTGGGAAACTTAGTTCCACTACACATGTTTTTTAGAGTTTTCTATAGATTTGAACACCCATTTGGTGAAAAGGAGCTCCTATGTAGTTTTCTAGATCTGGGACTAGGTCTCCCAAAATGATGTAACTGTCCTAGTAGGTCAAATTTTTAGGATCAATAGCATTTCTAGGTGCATGCTTTCTATTTTTATTTTTTGTTCTACTTTGATTGCATTTATATTCATCTTTCTAGGTGTTTTTGCATACAACATTGTGTTTTCAAACAAGGTGCATTTATTTAGTTTTCATTTATTGAGTAATCAATATCTTTTACTAATTTTTTTCATTTAGATCATTTCATTTAGACATATTTCATTAGTCTTGAATGATAAAATTACACATTTTTTCCTACCTCTCTCCATTTAGGTGAAAAACCCTAGAAGTGTTAAAGAGCATTAGGGTGCCAAAATCTTTGTCCACATATAGTATAATTGGTTATAAGATATTACAAAAGGGTGGCTCACTACCAGGACTCACTATCCAAAATGAGAGGATGACTTCCTACAAAGATACAATGTAAAAATGGCTTACAACTAGAATATGATCTAATAAAGTTACACCTAACAAGTGTTGATTTAGTTCTTTTGAAGCTCATTAAACTAACTTTACACACTTCATCATCTTCACATACTTATCTCTCTTCACACTTTTCAACTTCAACAACACCAATCTCAAAAATTGTCCAATATATATATATATATGATTCATCTGTAAGGATTAATTAGGTCAGCCTAATTAGATACAACCCTTATTCACCAAAAATATTGACTGTCAGCTTCAATCTTGTACAAAATATTTTCCAAAAACAATTCAAGCGTGTAGCACACAACAACATGTTTGCATGGACCTAAGATAGGTCACTAATACATCTGTAACACAAGATTAATACATTACAACATCAACTATCCATTAGGTAAGCTAGAGATAGACCTAATAACAAAATGCAACAGCAGAATAATTCCAACTCGCCATACAAGCACTTGTGCACATGATATTCTGAACATAAAAGCTTCTATCATCCAATTTTTTTTTCCCAAAATTGCAAGTAATGATAATCATCAATGGAGGATTGCAAACCAAAATACCAGAGGATAGTAATTGCATACCAGTTTAGAATACCAGATCAAACTTGAACTTAAACTTGCAATTGCAACTCATATAACATGGTGACATCAATGACAACACAAAAACCACATAATGAGATGTTCTTCTTCATTCTTCCAACAATCTCACCCTTTTTCATTAATGGCAACATGTGCCAAAAGAATATACAAACCTCCTATGTGCAACACATTCTCCCCTTTTCTCTTCACAACATTCTCTCCCCCTTTGACATCAAGGACAAAGGGTGGTCCAAAAATATGAAAAATGAAAAAGAATTACCCAAAGGAAGGTGAGCCTTGAAGCTCCTTGAGAATACCTTGCCATGTTGACTTGTTTCTCTCCCAACTCTTCTTAGCAGATATCAACATTTTGTTCAGAGATTCTAATTCCATCAACCTTTCTTCTACATCATCGAGAGTGTTTGGAATCAAATTGATCTTTTCTAATTTTTCTACATTTTCCAAAGCATTGGCCACTAGAGAGTACTCCATTTTCACAAGGTCACCTAACTGACTGAATCTTTTGATGATATCATCCTTTTGCTTTTGTAGAATAAATATTTTTTCTCTATGAGAAGTGATAACATTCCAAGTTGACCTATCTCTATCTTTGGATGCAATGTATGTAATGGAAATAGTTGTCAACTAGGACTCAATGGAGTCCATGATATCTTTGATACTTTGTGTAGAATCTAGCCACTTTATGCAGTAAGAAAATACAATATTTTTGTTTCAGAATCACAAGCCTACACAACTTCCAGACTCTTTTCCACATTGGTGTGTGCCAAAGCACACTTATCATGAAATTTTGAAAGCCTTTTCTTTTCCATTTTCTCCTCAATCTCTTTCCTTGTCTTCTCACCAAGTCCAAAGGAATACTCCTTAAAGGATTCCAATAAAAGTCTAGATTCTCTATCGGAGTGAGATATGTATCTATTGATATACCAAGGGTGGCATCCTACAAAGATTTGAGAGCATCATCAATAAGCTTTTTCCCCTTCTGATGTGTTTCTAGAATTTCTTTTCTTCTGGATGCATGCAATGCATTCCCTAACACCAACTCGTGAATGGGAGAAATATTATCCAAATCCACACTACCTTGAATCATGGGGAGTTGTAGAAGTTCCAGAGGAATCACTGGCTGGAATTTGATTTGCTTAGATAACAAGTCTTTTAATATATTAAGGCCTGAGGAGGATTCTCTGGGGGACCTATGTGAATCCACAACCTACCTTAGATATTCTTCATTCTTCCTGGAAGATTTCCCATTTCTTTCTTCTTTCTCTATTCTTTACTCTTCCTCTACCTTTTCTTCTTCTTCTACTCTTTCTTCCTCTTTTTCTTCTTTTTCTCTTTCTCCTTCATCCCTTTCACCTTCATTTATCTTTTTCTCCTTAATCTAGCTTGAGAGGGACAACATCATGCTTCTTTGGTTCAACTCCTTCCTCATTCTAATTCTCTATCTCTGAAGGATCATTTGTAGCACCTATTTCCAGAAGGATATTTGTGTCATTTATTTTCGAAGGAATTTCTATATCACCTGTACCCAAAGGAATGTCTTCCTTAACCTCTGTTGAATCCTCTCCTGATTTAGGTGTAGAACCAGATGAGAGTGAACCAAACATGCCATATTTCTTAGCCATACCCCTGATGGCTTCTGTAGTTTCTTTCTTTATTTTATTTTTATCTTTAGTCATCAAAGTGTTTACCCTTTTCTTCATCTAAAACATCTTTGAGCATACCTTCTTCAGGGTTTCCAAATCATTTGGGTTCAAAGAGGACCCAATTTTCTCAAATGCCTCATTTATTATCTTCTCTTCCAACTCAACAGCCTTTGATCTCCTTTCCATCAAGTTCTCCTACAATTTCTCAAGAACATTGTTCTTAATATAGTCCTGAATGACTTCCAAAGTGATAACATACCAAATAATAGCCAAAATCAATGTTTTCCTGTCCTCTCTACCTACTTGAGTATAATTTTTTGTAGTAGGTTGTAGCATACCTTCAAAACGTATCAAGATATTAACCAATGATTCTAATCTAAGAGGGGAACCAGGTCTTACCAGTGAGGCCTTTTGTTCTTCCTAGTCTGGAGATGCCTCTTCTAACACCTTTGCCTTCTTTGAGTCTAGTTTGGTGTGGATATGAAAACCAAAATCCTATTCTTCATCTTCTTCAAAGCATGACACAAAATGATATCTTTCAGAGCCAACACTTTCTTCCTGTGAAGCACCTTCACTAGAGGACATGCCCCCTTTCTTCTTTCCTACCAATTTAGCTTCAGGGTCTTCCTCCTCTTCCTCTTACTCTTCGGTGATACTAAGGTTGTTTTCCCTTGTATCCTTTTTCTTCTTTCCTCTCTTGACTGGTGCCATCAGAGGAGTCTCTTTCCTTTTTCCAGATCATGTATTGGGTCCAGAAGGAGTTTTGCCTTTACCTTTACTAGAAGTACTGGGTTCTACCTTCACTGAAGTAGGGGCTATGTCCTGCTAGATCTCCTTAGTCCTGTTGATTCTCGAACCATCTGCTCTCTCATGGCTCTTCTTTATGCAATATTTTCATTAGTGAAGCCAACCTTTCTAAGCATTTCATCTACATTATTTCTTATATGACAAGCTTCTTATGCTTCAAGTGAATTTCCATAGATCTTTCCTCATAAATGTCCACTCTGGGTTTACTGGTATCTTTTGAAATTATCAACAGAACTTGTACATAACCTTCTGCTTCATCCTCTATAACTTCATAACCCAATGGTTGAATCTAGACAATCCTGGGTTTAATAGCTTCAATCATGCACTCATATGAGGAGACATGAAATATAATGTCATTCATATACTTTTCAACAACTTTCCTAGGAATCCTTTCATGTTCATTCATGTTGCTTTTGAATACAACAAAGAATATTGTTAGGGAATTGTCTTGACTCTTCAAATCACCCAAGCAATGCATGTAATCAAAAATTTGATGTGTAATAGGTCTTGTTGTATCCCATATTACCACATCATCTCTTCTGATAAGTCTTCTAAGAAAGTAGAACATCAGACAAACAATCAGGGAACCAAACTTGAATGCATATTTCTTCTCCCTTGTCATCTTCAAGTTTTCAAACAACTATTGCTAGAGAAGTTCATATAGATCATATTCTGCACCATTTTCTGCCATGTCATATGCGGTGTATATAGATCTAGAAGACATGGAATTTTCCCTATTTGTGAAGTAGATCTAGTGACCTATCATTATAGTTGCATACTTCACAGTAGGATTGGTAATAGGATTTTTTGTAAGAGCCCTTCTATCAAATGTTGCACTAGTGAGTTCCATCACCACTTTATTTTTCATAGACTTCAACACCGATATCAGTTTGGTATCATAGAGTTTGGTAACTGCCTTAATCACTTCCTTGGTTATAAGGTTAGGTCTTTCTATCCACAAAAAGATTATCATCCATTTTGCTAAGAGCTGGTTTAACATACTTGTCATCGATAGTGGAGCTAAAGTTAGGAAAATAATTCCACCGTTCCAACTTCTTCGCAAAAATATTTGCATACTTGGGTTTTATAAAGAAATCATCCCCGATGAGCTCATTCTACCATATATTTATCAATTTTCTATGATTATACTCATCAATATTAACATGAATGCACATTCTAGTGTCTTTAGTGGGCATGACACTGTGAGGAATCAATGAGAAGGCGCCTAGAGGGTCATCTTTGAATACCTTCATGGAATAATTCTTGTAGGAAGGTCTGGGTCTTTCTGACATGTTTACAACTATAGGGGTTGCTATTTTTCACAAACCAAGCTCTAATGATTTCAGAAAGAAGATTCACATAAACCCACAACAACACAAAAGAGTAAAATACCTTTTTCCTTCATTCGAACTAGAACTAGTGTTTGTATAGCTCACTCTCTAAATTGCCTCAAGAATGCTCCAAATTTCTCTCCACTTTCTTCAAATGTGCAAGTGATCAAAATGCAATAAAAATCCACTTTATAGATCAATACGCTGCCCAAATTTGCATTAAATGCGATAGAATTCAAAAGCTAATAAAAACCTTCTTCGTTGCACTAAAAAACCCAAATTTTCTCCGCAAATGATCATGTCTGCAAATTTTCTTCTGGTTCCTTTTACATAAGCTCTGTTTATTCATTCCTTACAACATATATTCATGCCAAAATCTAACACACCATATATCTAGGGGTTTGAACAATTTTCTGTTAATGCTCCCCCTAAGATCATGCTGGGTCTAATTACCTGAGGAATTGTCTACACCAGATGAGGGCATAGACACATTTGATGTTACTGGCTCTTCTTTCTTTTTCCATATATTTTTCATTTCTTGCTTAACCTCATTCTTTTCAATTGTCTTCATTGGTTCATTCTTCTTTACCAGATTGGATTTCTTCGCCCCTTTACTTCTGCATACTCTTGAAATATGTCCAAGTTTGTTGTAGTTGTAGCAAACAATAATTTTTTGATTTGTTTGACCTCCATTAACCCTTGATTTGTGTTGATTTTCTTTGTGTCCAAACTCATTACAAGCATAGCAGTAGCCAACAAAGGATTGATTCATTCTACCTCCATTAGATCAATTCATCATCTGAGTTCTGCATTCACTAGCTCTATGTAAAACTTTCTTGCATGCAAAACATTGTCTAGAGAAGGAAATAACATACTAGTTTATTCTACTTCTACACTCCATTGCCTTGTGACCAAATTTATTGCATGAAAAACAAGCACCATTAAAAGATGGGTACCTTTGAGCATTTGGTTGTCTGATAGGCAATCTTCTAGCAAAGCTTCTTGGATTTCTTGGTTGTTTTCCTTTATTTTGAGTCTTTTGATTGTCCACTGTGTTTGAGGTCTACATAGCTTTAGATATTTCACCTGCTTCCATTCCCAAACCACCTTTTTCTTTACTTGGTTTTCATCCTACAATCAACTCATCAAGCTTAGTGGAGCTTGTTTTGAACTTATCTTTATAGAGTTTTTCTTTCTCCAAATCTTCTTTCAGGTTTACCACTTCTTTTTCAAGCATTGACAATTCATCAGTCTTTCTTTACACTGGTGTATTAAGAAAATCTCCAATTCTCTTCTTTTCCTCCACTTGCACCTTCAATCTGGTGATCTCTTCATTTGCTTCTTTTAATTGCTCACTTACTTCTCTATGTATTTCTTTGAATTTCTTCAATTGCTCTTTGAATTTTCAGATGCATTCATTTGCCTCATCAATATTTTCTTTCAAATCTCTATTTTTATTTTTATCCTTTTCAAGATCTTCAAGTGTAGCCCAAAGTTCTTCTTTGTCATCCATTTTTTCAATCTTCAAGATATTCCTCAAGTTGTTAGGCTTCTTCGGAGGAACCAAGCTCTGATACCAGTTGTTGAATACCCAAGATACTAAGAGGGGGGGTGAATCAATATCTTCTTAAAATTATTAAACAAATACCATCCAAAGGTTCCAATGCATATAATAGTAAAAATGAGTAAGAGCATTAGCAGAACATAAAAGCACACAACACATGAACATCGAGATTTTTACGTGGAAAACCCAAGATGGGAAAAACCATGGTGGGGATTAGCTCACAATATAGTATAGCTAGTTATAAGATATTACAAAGGGCAGCTCATTGCCAGGACTCACTGTCCAAAATGAGAGGCTCACTTCCTACAAAGATACAATGTAAAAATGGCTTACAACCAGAATATGAACTAATAAAGTTACACTTAACAAGTGTTGATTCAATTCCTTTGAAGCTCAATAAACTAACTTTACACACTTCATCATCTTTGCATACTTATCTCTTTTTTCACTTCACAACTTCAACAACACCAATCTCAAAAACTATCCAATATATATATCTAATTCATCCACAAACATCAATTAGGTCTGTCTAATTAGATTCAACCCTTGTACACCAAAAAGATTGACTGTCGGCTTTAGGATTGTACAAAATCTTTTCCAAAAATAATTCAAGCGTGTAGCACACAACAAGATGTCATCATAGACCTAAGATAGGTCACGAATAAATCTACAACACAAGATTAATACATTGCAACATCAACTATCCATTAGGTTGGCCAAATATAGACCTAATAACAAAATGCAACAACAAAATAATTCCAACTCATCATACGAGTACTTGTGCACATGAGATTTTTAACATACAAGCTTCTATCATCCAAAAACCATTTCCCAAAACCGAAAGCAATGATAATCATCAACAGAGGATTGCAGACCAAAATAACAAAGGATAGTAACTGCATACTGGTTCAGAATACGAGATCAAACTTGAACTTAAACTTGTAGTTGCAACTCATATAACATGGTGACATCAATGACAACACAAAAACCACATAATGAGATTTTCTTCATTCTTCCAACAAATATTTTCTATCCAATTTAGATACCAAAATTTTTATGTCAAGAAGAATGTACCTGATATTTGAGCGAAGCAACTGGCCATGATTAAGAGAGTCAAACTTGGTTTCCCCTTAGCCACACCATCAAAATTTAGTTTAAACCAATTCACATTCAGGGGTTTCCAAACAACGTTTATTCTAGCAGTGATGTTGGAAGCATCAAAGGATTTGGTCCCAAGATTGAAATTCCAAGATTTTTCCATTTTAATCTCCCACTTTGTTGGGGCTTTATCCGTAGGTTTCCATTTATACAAGGAGATGCTTTTAGAGATAAGTCTAGACCTAGTGCCAAAGACTTCCTTGGGGATCCTTTCAATTCCTCTGAAGATTTGATTGTTCTTTTCCTTCTAGAGGCATTGATAGATGATAGGGGGAATTTTTCTTCATATTTGCATGGGAAGGGGATGTTGGAAGGGACCATTCCAACCAATAATAAAGGAAATTAATTCAAGGTCCAATCAGTGTCCAACCTTTGAAAAGATATGTCCCAAACCTTAGTAGCAAATGGACAATACAACAATAGGTGATCAACAGATTATTCATAGCATTTGCATAATATGCACCTATTTGTGATCATAAAGCCCCTTTTTAGGTTGTCTTGGGTTAAAATCTTATCATGACAAGTCATCCACTAGAAAAATAAATATTTTTGGAGTCAAGTGTTAGTTCCATACCCATTTCCAAATCCTACTTTGACTGCACTTTTTTGATAGTAGACCATAAGCCATTCTAACAGATAGGTTGCCCTTACTTTCCAAAGAACAAAAGAAATTATCTTCAATATCAGATAACAAGATTCTAGAAAAGGAGAGATTAACTTGTAAGGAGTTAACTAGGATTTTCAAGCTAAGGGAGAGAGGGAAACATAAGCCAAGGTCTTTCTAGCTCCTGGCACCAAGGGGACCAATAAGGTAGTCACAAACACTCAAGCCAAAAAATTGAGTCATGGGTTCCATGAGGTTTTAAACTCCGAATTGGCCAAGGGGGTTTCAAGAAGCCAGGGGTCTGCCCAGAAGCGAATACAATTGACTCTACCAAGATTCCAATGTAGACCAATTAGAAGAAGATTTCTCACTTTATAGATATTATTATAGGCTAGGGACCTGCGAGGGTGATCATTCTCAATACACTTGATGAGGGGGTTATTGTCAAGATATTTGGCACACATTTTCTACACCAATTCTTTTTGTTCCTTAACTAGTCCTATCCAACTTTGTCCAACAAAGCTTTATTTGTAGATTGGACCCTTTTGATGCCCAACCCTCCCCCATATTTGGGGAGGCACACTTTCTCCCAAATGATAAGAGACATTTTCTTCTTATCCTCAGTGCTAGACCAAAGGAAAACTCTTTGAATCTTTTCAAACTTCTCAGCTATGTAATTGGGAATTTTTAACATGGATAGAAAATAGACAGGGATCCCCTAAACGATAGTAGTGAGGAGTTACAGTTTACCAACATGACTCAAAATGGAACCTTTCCATCCATCAAGTTTTCTTTGTATCTCTTCAACAATAGTATTCCAGAAAGTGGGAGTGACTTCCTTGATAGTGATATGGAGCCTAGGTACACTAGAGGAAGAGAGGAACTCACACAGCCTAAAACAACATGATAGGTCTCAAAAAAATATGTTTTTAGACCATAAGAGGGTGCCAATCTCTTAGTACATTTTTGGCCAACGAACGGGGCATAGATGATAGATAACCCTCCACTCTTTAGGCTCTACTAAACCTAGTCCAGAGTGTACCTAAATGATAAGGTAGATTTGAAGTTTTGAGTATGGTCTCTAATGTGGGAAATCTACTCACTATGGCACATGGGTGTGAAGTAGATGTAAAGTGTAAATGACTAATTCCTACTGAAGATGTTTTCAATAATCAAGAGTGTGAGTAAAGTTTATATAAATTTTCCTAAATTGGACTAGTGCCTAATTCTATTGGGTGAATGGAGTCAAGGGGTGGATGATGATTATGGAGATAGATATGTGGGATAGGTACATCTACCCCTGAGCTTAACTCTAATTGTTGGGAACTTTTAGATGTTTGTACCTTCTACAAACGTGTAGGTCTATAAGTTATTTGGACTCTTCTTATCGATCCTAGTGGTATCCCCCTAAGTTATTATGAAGTTTTGAAATGATTTTAATTCTAATGTGAAGGAAACCAATTGAGATAATCAGTTTAAAAGAAATTTAATTCTGAGAAGGAACCTATTAAAGATGACCTCTCAAAAGGGATTTAATTCTTTCACACATAAACTAATCAAAAAAATCACACAATGACAATAAATGCGTATTGACTGTGTGGTAAATATGTTAGTATCAAAATGAAATAACAAAAACACATAAATGAAACATTAAACTGAAGAAAGTGAGATAATTTGAAATGAAATCAAACAAACAAGACTTCTTCAGAGCCATTCCATCTTCCTCTATCTCCAGGGATTTGTTTGAAGCTGCTGCTCTCAGATTGTGTAAGCAAAGCTTCTCAGAATGGCAACCTGTAGAACGAGTATGCAAAGGGGAATACTACTCTATCCTATATGCTGATGGAGTAAAATGATTATACGGATATGCACAGGGGCTGTAGATTATGCACAGGGGCTGTGGATTATGGATGCTTCTAAAACTAAATTATGATAATGATTGGCCATGATATGCTATGATTCTACAATCTATGAATGCTAAAAGACTATGCTATGGATGCTTGAAAGCTATTTGACTATAGTTTTTCTATTGAAAGCTTCTCTGTGATTGCAAAGACCCGATAGTCCTTTTATAGTTTTTTGCAAGGAAAATCCTAGGTAGCAAAGATCAATGGCTGTAAGATTGTATGGTAAGTTTGAATGGTGAGAGATGGAGAGGCTGAGAAGAAGATGGAGAATGTTGGGAGGTTGGAGAGAAGAATGGAGCCTTGTCTTCAACCCACAGGAACAATCTTGCATAGGAACAGAGAAATTTAATTTTTCTATTTTGGAGGTTTGTTTCACGGTTGTTATTAATTAAATAAATAAATTTATTTAATTACATTTATGTGAGTTTGATTTTTGATTTTAGAACTATAGAAGATTTAATTAAATATTTTGGAATATTTAATTGTGATGTGACTTTAGAAGATTTTAATTAAATATTTAGAATATTTAATTATGAATGGATATTAGAAGAATTTAATTAAATATTTAGAATATTTAATTATGAATAGACATTAGAAGAATATTAGAATACTTAATCTTTATTTGAATAAAATATTCAAGCCAAGATTAAATGATAATTAATATAAATAAATCATAATGTTTATTTAATTAATTAAGAAATGAATAAGAAAAGTGATTAAATAAACTTATTTATTTAATCAAAATGAAAGAATGAGCAATATAAATAAATTATTTAAATTTATTTATATACAGATTGAACTCAGAGATTTAATTAAATATTAAAAATATTTAATTAATTTCCAGACTATGTGATGTGACCATTTTTAGGTGTATACATTTTGCCCCTCTTTGAAGTGATGTGTTTTACGCATTGCTTCAAAGAATTTTGAAATTTGCTCCAGATGTTGATTGTTGAATATTGATAGGTATATGCCCCCTCGAATGATGAATCGATAATATTTTGATTTTTGTGATTTTTTTTGGAATTTTTGATTTTTATGATTTTGAAGATGTCGATTCATCGTTTGAAAATTATGATGTGAAGAAAAATGACTTGAAAAGATGTGATATGAAAAATTGATGACTAAAATTGCCCCTATTGTGATAAAATATGTTAAAATGCACCAAATTTACTTTTAAATAGGTTAAAAATGTCATTTTCCATGTCATTTTCTCATTTTAACCTAGTAAAAATTGTAAATTTTGAGCTCTGGAGGGATAATTATGGAACTTCCGATTCACCAGCACCATTTCGAGTGCATCCGACGACATCAGCGACTGACACACTATGGACCCGCGGTATGTACCCCATTAAACTTCTGCTTTTTGAAAATATTTCGTTTGGAGCACTTTTTTCCATGTTTTGAGTGTGAAATAGTGTGTTTTAGTGCCCTTAATAATTTGCATAGCACCCATGATGATTTTCATAGTGCCTATAATTCTGTAGCGCCCATGAGACTTTTTGTAGCGCCCTTAATCATTTTTGTAGCACCCTTGATCCTGTAGCGCCCATGATTAGATGTTACTGTGAGTGATCAATTTGTTCCCAAGGTTGTTGGAAAACAAATAATAACTGATAAATTTGCTTTTAAAGTTGTTAAAAACAAATAGGATTGATAAGTTTGCTTCTAAAGTTGTTAAAAACAATCAGGATTTTGATTATTTGCTTTCATGAAAATGAAAAACAAATAGTTGATTGATATGTTTGCTTCTAAGATTGTTAAAAACAAACATGATGTTGATTAATTTGCCTTCCATGATGATAAAAAACAAATAGCGTGATTGATATGTTTGCTTCTAAGATTGTTAAAAACAAACATGATTTTGCTTATTTACTTTCCACGATGATGAAAAACAAACAGTTTGGTTGATATTCAGATTTGATTGATAAGTTGTGATGATTTGATATTGATTTTGCTTTGTCATGATGATGTGTCAACAGGAGAGATTGAGCGTTTTGCAGTCACGGGAGACATTCCCAAAGACATGGGGATTGATTCCATAGCTGTTACAATCAGATCGGGATGTGATCGAGGCATGTGGATTGACTTCGTTGCTTGACATGCCTGAGGTGCGCCTCAACAGAGCTTTATTGACAGCACTCGCAGAGCGGTGGCATAGTGATACCAACACATTTCATTTACCGACCAGAGAGATTACCGTGACCCCTGAGGACATGTACCATATCTTGAGGATCCCAGTGATGGGAGAGATAGTGGTCTTTGATAGCTGAGAGGCTGGAGGCACTGATGCTTTAAGGAGGATTTTTAGAGATGATCAAATTGCTGGATACTTCATCCCATGGGTGAGATGGCAGATTCATATCCACCCTTACCGTCTATACTTACAGGTTTCATTGGAGGTGTTTTGTGCCCCGACCATAGGTCGAAGGGGTTTGCAGTAGGGTGGGGTCGGGTTCTGGAGAGGATGATGATGCAGGGTACATGGTATGCGTGGGGGACATGTATGCTTGCTCATTTGTATGATGAGTTACATCAGATTGTATATGGTAGAGGCCGGAGTTTTTCTGTTGGTTGTTCATTATTACAAATATGGGCATGGGAGCATTTTGCCATTATGCGACCATTGACTCATGGAAAATGACCTGTCGGTCGATTGTACAGATGGGGATATGCCAATATTATTGCTCAGCCGAGACTGGGCAAACTTGATCATTGGTAGTGTCTCTTAGATGATCTGGATACAATATGCTGGTGGCCATATTTAGATTGTGAGGCATCGCCAGAGGATACGAGGGAGATGCCCTATGTCTGTACATCCAAATACCTTATTGGCCGTACTTTGTGGATTATTGAGAGATTTCTTGTTGGACGAGTATGTCAGCAGTTCAGTCGGGTTCAGGGTATGCCTATGGGTTATGCTATTTATGCACGGCGACAGCCAGAGATTGCAGTGTGGGGTCCACGGATTTCTTATGAGGCAGCAGTGGCAGAGTTCACCAGTTTAGGAGTTGTGATGTGGGATTATCGAGTTGATGTCCTTGACGCAGGGACGATGCCAGAGTATAGCCAGTATGTGTTAGAGCATCCTGCACCACGTATGTTTGATCCTGATGAGCCTATTGCTCCAGTTGCTGTACAGAGACCATAGAGAGGCGGTCAGAGATGACAGAGAGAGATAGCTTCAGAGGGTGATGATTCAGAGGGAGATGATGATGATGAGGAGAGTGGAGATAGTGATGATGAGTCAGAGGGAGATAGCGATGATGAGGAGAGTGGAG
>VDFB02031218.1:68761-87238 GCA_007258455.2 Sequoia sempervirens | reverse complement strand
TGTGGATGCTGAGAAATTCATTTAATCATTGAAGGAAAAAATCAATGAGTCAAGAGAAAAGAGGAAGGAACTTTGTGATCAGCTGAAGCAGAAAGAAAATAAAGTTTGGAAGATGTTCACTTGAATTAGATCCTAAAAGAGATAACTGAAGAATGTGAAAAACTTGTGAGAGACAATGCTACTCTGAAGCTTGAAATGGAATCTATGGCAATGAAGCTAACTAAGGAGATTGAAGAAAGAAAGAAGACTAAGGAGAATCTAGCCCAGTCCTTAAAGGAAAAATTAGAGGAATGCAGTCGAGTTAATAGTGGATTCATTTAGATGGAAATCGAATTACAACAATCCAAAAATAATGAACAAGAGCTTGAAAGATAGATAGTTATTCTCATAGATGAACTCACTATTCCAAATGAGTACAAGGAGATGTTCAAGATCAGTTCTACTAAGCTTGATGAGCTGACTAAAGGACAAAAGAATGCAAATGACAAGAGAGGTCTTAGCTATGAGAAAGGAGAAAGCGTTGGATCTGAACACAAGGTTTCCAAACAAGGAAATTAGATGAACAAAGGTAGAAGATATCTGATAAGACAACCCAATGCTCAGAAGTTTAATGGTTACTTCTTTTTTTTGCAATAAATTTGGTCATATGGCTTCTCAGTGTAGAAGTAAAATAAATTCAGGCAGTCCATCATTTCCCAGTCAATTTTTTAATTGTAAAAAGTTTGGTCATAAGTCATTAGAATGCAGAAGTATGTCTGTCAATGTAAGGAATGTTAAATGCTACATCTGTGGAAAATTTGGGCATGTTGCTAATCAATGTAGATAAAGAGGAAACAAGTGGAATGAGTGGTCTAGATAGAGAAATCTGGTGTCTTACAATTACAACAAATTTGATCACATTGCAAGATTCTGCAAGAATAGAAACATGGACATAAGAGGTTTGGTATATCAAGGAAGAATTTCATAGAAAGATGACAAAGGAAAAGGAAAAGTGTCTGTGGAAGAGATAAGAGATCAAATGAAGAAAACGTGGGTAAAGAAGAGTGAATCTGATGAAGGAAATACACCTGTACCGGAAGCAGCCTATGGTAATCCCTCCAGAGATTGATCTCAGGCCTTTGGCCCAGGGGGATTTTTTCTCAAGAAGAATCTTATGTTCCCTTGTGTGTAGTTGGTACTAGAATGTAGGAAGTTGTTAGCAGTTGTGTTACTCATCTTCAAATGTATTAGTGATCATTTGTTTAGTAGGATGAAATCTGGAAGGTACGTAGATGGATTCTTCTCTTGTTGTCTGAGAGTGCAAAATAACTGAAACTCCTAGGGAAAATCATTTAATGTGACAAAAAGGTTAGGTGTACAAAGTTATAAAATGGTATTTGGAACCCTCATTTATCACCTTGCATCAAAGAAGATCAGAAGGAGATATTTTGCAGAAAAATCTTGAAGAAGTCAAGTAAATCAACGACGAATTCATCAGGTACTCCATTCATTTGTAAAATTTCTAAATTGTGTTATGTAGAAAAACCCTACTCGGTACGGAAAATGAAGCAAAACAAAGGAAAAATGACTTTGGATGAATATAGTAGTCAGAAGGTCAGGGATGCAATAAATTTGTTGACATCTGGTGAATTGAAGTGGCTTGAAGGTGTGAAACATAAGAATTTGGACATCTAGAATGAGTTCCCTTATTTCGCCAACGCAAAAGTGGTTAGGTTTATCTTGAACAGATATGGATGGTGACATCCTTACTCTGGATAAACCCTATCAAATTTCAAAGGATGTAATCAGAAATATGACAGGATTATGCAATATTGGAGATGTCCCGAAAAAGAAGTTGATTTAGAATGTTGAAGTCAAAGCCCTAACTGGTGTAAAAGGAGATCAAAGGGCTTTGGTAATTACAACGATCAAAGATCCATTGACAAGGTACATTACATATGGAATTTCGTACAATTTTTTCTTCAAAAATAGGGAAGGAGCAACCTCTGTAGGCGTAGTCTACATTGCGCACAAAATGATAATGGAAGACAAAGACTTTGATTTGTGTGAATTGTTGAAGGATCAATTGATGGAAAATGTGCAATTGACGAAGGATATAGATTACTCTTTCAGGTTTGGTACCTTATTTATATGCATTATGATGTATTTTCCAAATTGCTTACCTCAAAATGACAATGTGGTATGGAAAGAAAATATACCAGTTTATAAGCAAAATTTTGAGCATTTCAAAACTCTTGAAAATGGTGAACAAGTTTATGAAAACTTCTTTAGAAATTTGTTAGGAAAGTTTGAAGTAGGTTGTATTCCACTCCCAGTAAAAGCAGTTGAAGTTGGATCTTTTTCCAGTAAGGCGGGGAAAAAGCATAAAAGAGAAAGAGAGTTAACTGATGACACTCCTCCGACACCTAAGTCAACAAAAGTTGAGGGAAAAGGTAAAGAGAAGATGGTTGTGGATATAATTGATGAAGATTCTAATGAATACACACCAAGAGATGAATCAAAACTAGTTGAACTGGATGTGATAATAACAAAAGAAAACGATGAAGAAGGTGCTTTATCCAAAGTAAAACTACTATAGATTGTTCAGGCAAAAGATGGAATGCAAAAGATAGGTGACATATGGATTAATGGACCATCATATGAACAAGACTTCATTGAGGACACTCTAGGCAGATACTTTGTGGACAATAACATTGAATTGGAGAGTTTGCAAAATGTCCTTCCAGAAGAATTGATTGAATGCATCAGGGATGCTATGGCCTTTGTGCCTTAGGATAGGAAAGAAGAAATAATCTTACATCTAAAGGAGAAATTTAGGCTATCTCTTGCCAAACTGAAAAATAAAATGAATGTGTTAAGGCAATGCATTGACTCAGTAAATAAGATCTACAATTATTGTCTTAGATGGCCTCATGTGGTTGGTAAATACAAGGACAAGTTGGAACAAATTGAGAATGAATTGATCAAAATTGGTCAGGATTATAGTATGTTTCATGACTAGGATGGAGTAGTTAAGAAGAAAATTCATGAGTTACAGGTTGAGCATGCAAAGGTTTACTCTTCCAGAAACACTCTTATGGATACTTTCTAGAAAGTGAAGGATCAAACCAAATGCAGACTAGAGCAAATGATTGAAGTTCTGAAGAAAGGAGAAAAGCTAGAAGAAGCCATTACCATTCCTGAATCCCTTGTTCAGGTTATTAACAGGACATCAAAAAATAATAGTTTGATAACAATTATTGGGATTGTAGTGGACGCTTGGGAGAAATTTCTTCTGGAGATGAAAGATAAGTATAAAATAATCTTTTGATTTGAGTGGCAATTGCAATTTTTCAAAATTTGATCAATTTTTGCATAAAAAAGGGGGAGAGAGTGCAGTAGGAGGGAGAGCAGAATTTTTTTTGTCAACAATGTCAAAGGGGGAGAGAATGTAGTGAAAAATGCCTTGACATCCAAAGGGGGAGCAATGTTTTTATGAGTTTTGAAGTTTTGAGTTTTGGATCCGACACTTAGTCATTTTTCACTAAGTGTTGCCATCAATGCCAAAGGGGGAGATTGTTGGCATATGACTTTGGGAGATTGTTTATGGCTTCTAGTGTTGTCATTGATGGCAACTGAAGTCATTATCTCAGTCTGCAGATTA
Organism: Sequoia sempervirens; assembly: GCA_007258455.2. NCBI lineage: Eukaryota > Viridiplantae > Streptophyta > Pinopsida > Cupressales > Cupressaceae > Sequoia > Sequoia sempervirens. The sequence continues at coordinate 83,595 of VDFB02031218.1, read as the reverse complement.
GGGTCTACTTATACTGGCAAGAAATATAGAAGTCAGTGTGTTACCGACAAAAAGCATGAAGAACAGGGTATCTGGTAAGATAGTCAATTTGTATGCTTCACCAGATCATCGTTTTATTTTTTGACCCCCATGAAAGTTTTTTGAGCATGTATGCTACCTTATTGGTAAGTTTTATGTTGTTGTAGCAGTCGGTGTATGAGTTAAGAGATTTGGTAGAATGATTTTCTGTTTATTTGTTCATTGTAGCTGACTTGGTGTATATAGCATGTCGCGGATGTATAAGGAGTAGTTGTTTTAATATTTCTTGTGTTGGGAATTTTGATTTGGGTCCCAGCTATAGTCCAATCGGCTTGTGTGGGTGTGCATTAAATATTGCTCATGATTTGAGCTAACTATTGGAGAATATTTCATGTTTTGTTGAAGTCGACTTAAGCGATTAAAATATTTTCTAGCAGATATATATATGAGATCGGTAATTAATTTTTGTAAGTGTGCATGATGTTATAAGAAGGTGTGTGTGCGAAAAAATTCAGATCCGTTGTATGAGCGTACATCAGAAGATCTGTTGAGTGAATTTTTGCTTGTGCAGTAAAGGGTTGTTGTAGTAGAGCAAAGCAGAAGTTCGAATTGGACAAAGTGTCCAGAATTTGTTTTATGTGCTTCACTAGAATTGAAACCAGACATTTGTAGATGCTATCTTCTCAGTTCATTTTTGTTGTAATCACAAACTCTTTGTAAGGAAATGAGTTTTCTTTATTTTGAGCAGTGTGCTCTAGGCAATGTGCCTGAATGCAAGTGCATTCCCTTTTGTTCATACTTTTAATAGAATGTAAATTATGGATTAATCTCCATCGTGTTTTTTCCCCTAACAAGGTTTCCACATAAAAATATTGGTGTTATGGTGCTTTGATTATCTTGTTTATGTGCTTGATTCTTTGTTTCTGTTCATGTGCTAAAAATGATTTAAGAAGATTTGAATTGAAATTCAAACTTGTTGAACACTAATTCACCCCCCCTCTCAGTGTTCCCTGAGTCCAACAATAAATAATTGTGAGTTTATATTTAAGTGCCTACAAATCCTTGCACAATTTTTCTTGTCGTGTTTCTTTTTCTTTGTTTTATGTTAGAGGTCCTTATTTTCTTGAAATGTCAAATAAGGAAAGCTACAACATTAGAGAATAATAAAATTCTTTAGAATTTAGGAAATCAAAGAAAATATCTGTATAGGTTTGTAACTTTCATGAGTTTAGTTCATTTGATATTCACCATGAAAATATGGTTCAACAATAGTAACATGAAACATTCAAGGAATCATATATCTACATAGTTTAAAATTCTTTGAATTATTTTGGGATAGTGGATACTTGTGTAAGTGAAAAATATAAATATTTTTGTAACGCCCCACCAAAGAACCCCAGAAGACAACACATCTAACTACAATAATGACACTTTTTTTTTTAAAGAAATAACATAGATATGTATAACTTAACATAACATATAAACTAGGCTATGTCCTCAAAGGTTCCATGACTACATTACGAACATACCTACTGAACAAGATCCAAACATACATCATGGATTAACTAACAACAAGAGTTCATACTAAATCCATTGCATTAAATGAATAAACACATACAATTCCATATTATAACATCAGATAAGTAACCATCAAAGATCATTTATACAGAAATAGAAAGTACATATACAAATTCCCTTTCATGAGGGTACATCATTACATTATTACAAGCTTACATCAATGATTCCTTGAATACAACAGGAAGAATACATCAAGTTTACATTACACGATACAACTAATCCACAAATTCAATACAAAACATAGACAATTGTCTCCTCAAACTAGTACCAAATCCAGAATCTACTACATGAGGTACATCTTCCACACACACGAACAACAGCTAGGGAAACCCAATGGAGGAAAAAGCACAATCCACCCGACCATGTGGAACCCTAAGGTCCACCCCCCGTGCTAGGAGATAACAATAAGGTCACACTACATCAAATAGTCAAGAACATAGAAGGATAACACAAAATAGACTAAACATGGCTCCAACATAACACTGTATAACATGAACATCACATAATAGAGACACCGCTTCTAGAGGAACACACACAACAAAGGGGAACACATGACTATATAATGCTAGGTTGTTATAGGGAGGAGTGTCATCACATAGCTTGCCATGAGTTACCCTGGTAGATCTCCCTAGGCTCCCAACCCCCATCCTGGGTTACCTTGGCAACCTCTACCGATCCCTGACCCCTATACAAACTCATGCAGAATCAACATACCTTTCATGAGGAAAAGGCAGTTGATCTTGCCATTTCAGGCCTTCTCATCTCATCTCAAGCCTAAACAAGCACTTGAACCATGAGTGAGGCATCAATTATCTTAATTAATGTGAAAACTACCCAACCCCTTAATTCATTAATTAGGTTATCATTGAATTAAGAAACTCTCAAATGGGTTACCCTAGACTACTTTGGGTTCTGGCCCCATTGAGAGCCACTCCTCCTACTAGCAACTAGAGACCCAACACATCAAACAAGGTACATCCATCTTGCACAAATTACAAAACCATATGGTCACACATATAGAGTGAGGCATGAACCATCTCGCACACAAATCTCAATCATAATAGTGAATAAGCAGTACAAAGCTAAAGACCCTTTTGTACACAATCCAAGTATAAAATCAATCTATTTCAAAATGATAATCATGAACCAAAACTCAAGCTAATTCCCCAAGCCTTTGAAAGTCTCTCAATAACCATTTGGCACAAAAACTCCCTCCATAAAACAATAATCAAAATCAACCACAATAATCAATAGTAAAATCAATCAACAATGCAACCAAGGGAGACATTATTTGCACACTTTCTACACTCATTACATAATCACTAACTCACTCAATTATTTAAAACAAGCAGTCAAGTAACCAATACAATCACGAAATCAACATATAATAACTAATTAGATCCATTACATGATTATGAACGAAATCCTCATTTTAAAAGGATCATCTCATTTACTCATTTAAATAAATCCTTCAATCACTTAAATATACTTAAATCAATTTATTTTATTTTCTATTCAATCTTCTAATTCACTTATCTACAAATCAATTTGTTACAAAACAAATATAATCATTTTCTCATACCATAATGTAAATATATCTATTATAAACTAAAGGCAATTTATTTAGTAAACACACACATATATAAACATATATGCATATATATTTTCATATATATATATATATATATATATATGACAATCAGAATGCAGTTTATATTACAGAACCATAATCAAATGACAGTATAATAGCGTACATAGACATACATATATTTATATATACAATGAATGATCACATAAGACTTATTCGATACATAGTATCGATGGCTGCTTTCAAATTAGATGGCATTCATTTTCTATAACATCGATATACTTGGGAATCAAAAGAGAACTAGTAAATCAAACTGAATGCTAATGCTTGGAGAATCGAATTACAGCCCATGGATTTAAATCGACATATACGGTATTGAAATCGACACTAAGAAAAAAAATAAAGACAACCTACAACACCAACTCCACACAGCAAAACAATAAAAACAAATATCCAAAAGCCATCGAATGAAACCGAATAGCACAATATCAAGGTTTATAATACAGAAACTAAACACCATGCAACACTAACTGACAGAGGTGAGGCATGCAAATCGAACTGTATTCAACAAAACGGGAGCACAATAGGAAAATTGTATACTATACTCATCAATGGAAGCCGCAAAATACAAAATGAAACGCCACAAGGAAATCAATTTCTTAAGCCACACACATATACTATATAGAGCACAATACATGATTTCAAAGGTAACAATGCAGAGATATATAGTAAACAACACCGATAATGATGCATAGAATCCTACACAAGTCGATAGACAAAACTGATTACCAACAAAAAGACTATCGAATAAAATTGAAGTCTTCAAAAGTAAGGATACGACACAAGGAAGGTGAAATCACAACATTCAAGGGGACGCGGCCATGGAGGAATTCATCAAACATCATACCCAATATAGAAACAGCGATTGAAATCACAGTATGCGGTGTCAACAAGAACGTAGGAATAAGTCTCAATACACAGCATCAAATAAGCACAAAATAAACCCCTTAGCTGCTACAAGCAACGAGCATCAAAAGAAATAGGAGCATCAAACTCAACTATAATGGACTCCGTGAAATACGGGTTTTCAAGCATATAAATTAGATATATATATATTGAACAAAAGCAAATAGGAATTGCAGATAGATAAAAGAAATCAAACTCTATTCAAGAGAATTCAATGTGGAAAACAAGGCCTATCGATAGCCGAATAAAGGCACCTGATTGTCACATAAAAAGAATTGAAGACCATAAAACAAAATTTGGGAGCCAAAAGAAAATGAAATCGAGGCACAATCCTTAAAAGATGATCAACATCGAATCATAACATGTCTCCATCAGGAAAGAATAATGCCATACCAGGACAATGTAGATTTATAGAGATGGGGTTGAATAAGACTCAGACATTGAAATCGCACCCATCAAAATTCAAATGCCATAAAATCAAAATCTTCAACACTACAAATATACAGTGAATGCAGGGGAAAGAGAGGAGACAAACGAAAGGTGAGAAACCTTAGAAATTTTCAAGCAAGAGAAAATGGAAATTAACACAAGAATATCAAACTCTATCATGGAGTGCAGATTCAACGTTGAACAACATACATAAAGATGAACCATCAATTGCTTGCAACAACAGAGAGAGAGTGAGTTCCTATTACATTAAACAGATAAATGAAACAAGAATATAGACAAGGCCAACCTAGATTCTAATGCTACTGAGACAAAACCGGTGCCGAGATCAACTTCTACATTCACAACAATCTGTTTCTCCAAAACCTTAATCTAATCTTCAATAATTTTCCCCCAATCCCCCTTTGAAAACAATCAATCAAAGACAATTATTCAACAAATTATTCTTGCAGACAAAGTTGTTTGGTCTAAAACCCAAAATCCATGATCATCCCTCATCTTTCCCAATGATAATTATTATTATTTTTCCCAAAAAGAAACTGTAAGATTTTAGAACACAAAAATCATATAAAAATCTCACAAAATAACAAGTTTCCAAATGACAAGCAGTTCGAAGTCACGCATGTGCTCTGAACAATTCTTTTTCTATCTTTTTATTGTTTTTCTGATTATCTATTATCTCCTTACAATTTAATATTTTATATTATATTATTTTCCTACCTTTTTAATTTATTAAAATCCAACATTAATAACAATATCTTTATATTTAATCATCAAAATACTTTATAACTTAATAATTTAATTTAATTAATTAATTAACAAGGCAACTCAAATACTATTTATCAACATGATTTATTTAATAATTTATTTAATTCATCAACTAATCAAACAACATTATTAAACCAATTTAATTCAAACAACCAAAAGCAACATTTATCAAACATCATGAAAGGGTGAATCATGGAGGGGCACTATAATTTTCCTTTCCTACCACTATAATTTTCAACCTAATACCAAACTTCATTGCTAGCAAGTTGAAAACAATTAAAATTAAAATTAAAAAATTATTGAGAATCAAAATTAAAAGAGATATTCAACTCTTTAGACTATCCAAACATCTCTATCAGGGTTATGGATACCTGGTTGGTAGTAGAGAAATATTTGGAAGAATTATAGACATAACCTTGCAAGGGTTATGAATGCTTGACTAGCAGCAACGGTCTATCCAAGGAGGTCTAAAAGGTTGAACCAAACTAATGTATTGTAATGCAAGCATTCCTATTATCACACTTTTCTATGAGAAGGAATGAATCATTTTCACACATCAAAAAAATATGTTATCCTTGTTCAATATATTGTTATGTGGTTGGCTTGATATCAATCTTAGAACTTTCTAGAAATTGGAAATTATGTAGTTTTATTTTATTTTATTTTCTAAATTGCTTAATTTTTTTTCTTTGGTTTCAAGTTGTTGTGTAGTCTGACAACATACCCCATTTTTCTACCGACAAAAATGAGTACAACCATTTTCTTGTTTTTCTCTTATTTTTTTGGTAAAGCAAAAATCCCACAAATCCTTCAAGTTTCATCTTTGGTCCTTCAATTAGATTAAAGCTCATCATAGAGGGATAACGCATAATAAGTTAGTCTAGCTTCCCTTTTGAAGTTCTTTCAAATTTGCTAAAACAAAAAAGTTATAGTTTTGCGAGTGTTTTCTACCTAATTGACACAATATGTTGGCTAGCTTTAGTTTTCCTGTGATATGTAGCTCACTTGGTTTTTCCTCACAATTGTATAATGTTTCGATGATAGTCAATGCATATCTTTGATGGTTGTGTTTGTCTTTTTATACTTGTTGCTAGCAAACCTAGCCATTTTATTATGCATAATTGATCTATAAGGGGAATATGAGACCTATTAACAACCATAAGGTTGAGAGTTCATTACATATATTAAACAATTTTACTTTTCCAAACATTACTAGTAGACTAAAATTGCAGCACTTGGTCTTTAATTTGTTGAAGATGATCCTTGGCTGACATATTCTTCTTTTTAGATATTATAATTATACTACTAGATTTTAAATATACTTATGAGTTAAATTTAATCCCTTCATGGAAGTTCTAGGTCCAAGTGAACTAGATATTCACTGAAACATTACTTTCAATTCACTTATAATTTTGCAACCATACCATATTGATATCATGCTAATGTAGTTTGCGAACATTTCATATCCAAGTGAACTGCACCTATTTGAATAATTTTTTAGTTTACTTCATTTCTCCTACAATTGTACATTTCATGGCACCATCAATGAAGTATTGTTGTGTCATCAAATTTTATCAACCAAAAATGATGAATTTCAAAAGAATGATATCATATTCCTTGATGATGATGACATTAGTGGGGATTTCCATCTAAAATTGATTCTTATTCTTAGAAGTTTCATATACCTTGAAATTAAACTTGCATCTAATAGCAATGAAATTAACCACAAATATAGAAAAAACAACTACCAATTACATCAATACTAAAATTCATCAAAAATAATTGTTTTAATTCAAATTTTGAATGTAAAAAATAATTTTCATCTTAATTAGAGCACAAAATTAACTTACTGAAGTTCATTGAAGATTACCAAAATATATCCCTGTTGGAATCAATTATTTCTTGCATAATTCAGAATCGCATTGAATGTGTTTTTTATTTTTATGATTTTTTTCTTCAAAGTTAGTTTTATTTTATTAATTTTCCATCAAAGAAAATTTACAAATTGAACAAGAAAAGAGTGAATCTCAGATACAAAGGCGAGAATTGTGAATTTGATAATCAAACTACTAAAAGTTATGCATAGAAGAAGCAATGAGGTTTAAAGAGTTATTCACAAAGGTTTGATGACTATCAAGATAACTAGGCATTCATCTAGCTAGACCTAAACTCCAAAATTTATGAGTTTTCCATGCAAGAGAAATGATAGTTAGATTTAAATTTGGTTCTTACTACAATTAATTTTGATATTAATTATTTTTACCCAATTTTGGAAAACAAAATTTCTTTTACTATGGTAAAAATAATTTTGTTGAGGTAAAACTTAAAACCCTAATTAGGAAATTAAATCAACTTGAACCCTAGTTAAATAAGTTAGGGTAATTATGGACCTTTTCCAACTTGTAGGACCAATGAGAAAAAGGGCTAGAGATATGAAGTTCTAATTTCAAGGGGTAATCAACAAATCAGAAATATGGCCTAGATTTGGTATTGTTTTTTATACTAATATAGGATGTACATTGATATGGAAGAATTCCATGAGATAACTAAGTCAAAATACATGTTGGTCCTTGGGAAAAAATATAGCAAGAAGTGGGTTTCACAAATCTGTAGAGTTTCCTATGTCTATGAAATCTATGGAACTTATATTAGAATGAATTCATTGATATGATGTAGACAAATGATTGCTTTCTCATGAGGGTAGAGTGTATGTGGAATTGACACCAAAAGGCAATTCTTGAACATTTAATATTCCTATACACTCAGTAATAAATTCTTTTAAAAAGGATAAACTTTCCAATGAATTTAAGAATAACAAAGAAAAATACAAAATATCATATCAATATATATATCGATCAGGGGAGAATATGGATGACATCATATTTTCTCACAAACTCCTTTTCAAAATTATCACTACAAATTTAGGGAAGCTTTTAAAACTTAAGTGAACACTATTCTTGCATTCTCTTGGCCAAAGGTAGTAGTAATTCCTTCCTGTACCAAACTTACATCAAAAACCTCTTGATTTGATGGGTATTAATGACGATCATCCTACCTTGGTGGTACTATTCAAAAATTATGGAAAGATAGCCATATTTAATAATATTATGAGCTTGTTTCAACACCTGTTTTTCAGGCACCTTCTCCAAGACTGAAGTTGAGCACGTGAGAAGGTTGAAAGCCATCATCATAAATCAAATAATTGCACAATCTATTGTTTATCCATGCCTATTAGTACATCCATCTAAGTTCTTATTTTGCATCAGTAATATTATCATTTAGTGTGTCTTAACTAACATAGAATCCTAAATCTAGTGTGCACATGCTTGCGAAAAAAAATTTGTGTGGAGGCATGGGCACTTCCATTAGATTAGTGAGTTATCATAGGAAATGGATTTCCTTGGCAAAATCTTCGAGCTTCAGCTGAAGAAAATTATGCTAGATGTGGATTTCCTATTGATTGGAGCGGTCAAACTCATTCTGGGTTGAAAACTTTTGTTGTTAGACAAGCAATAAAGGGTGGACCTACAAGTTCCAAAGGTAGAGGTGGTGGAAATGGCTCACAAGATTTTCATACCTAAAATTCTAGGTTGTTTGGAGGAGGTGTTGGAAGTAGCCTCTTTGGGTATTGGTATACCTAGGCCTCATGATTTGGCACTCCTCTCTGTTTCGGCGAGGTGGTAACATTCCACCCTTTCATCCTAGGTATCAAAGGCACAACATTGCTTGGGCTCAGGGAGTGGGCAGAGGTGGGTGTAAACTTCTTGGAGAAAATGCTTCATCTAGAGTCAGTCAAAGACTTTGAATGGGTTATAAATTTTATCAACTATAGACAAGGGCATGGTAAAGAATAGTTTAGCTTTCTACAAGGTCAGTATTTTGTTTCTTATTGCATATTCGAAGTGTACAATGTTTTTACCAAGTTGGAAATTTATTTTATAATTAGGTTTGGGCATCATTCTGAGATGATGGGTGCTTGGTTTATAGAATTTTTAAAGATAATTTTCAGTTTGGGTGCCCACCCAGGTACCAAAGCTTTTAGCAGTTGTGTATGCATACATGGCTAGGGGAGGTAGTTTGTAAGTGTATGTTTGATTCTACCCTTGAAGGGTCCTTGTTGCCTTGTTATTTTGTTTTAAACTTTTTGTTTTATGGGATTATTATATTTCCCTTACTATGTGTATTGAACTTATGAGAATGTATTTCTATTGTACTAAATTAATATATATAGTTTAGGTCTAAGGCCTTTTACCAAAAAAAATCCCAAATATTTTTCAAAAATGTTGAAGACTTTGTATAGGAGTGACTTCAAAAATGAGATAAGTAACATAGCCACCATATTAAGTAGAATACTTAGATTTCCTACTTCAAGCACTTTTGAACCATTAATGTATGGATACATTAATATTGTGAAAGATGGGACTAATATTATTCACTAGGCTCAGGAAATTAGTGATTCCATATATGAGCAGATGACCAAGTGGAGAAGAACCAAGAAATTTTATACAACTTCCTATGTTGTTAGAGCATAATTAGCTAGATTAACAAGGAATGATGTCTTGGGAAATGAACTATAGCTAGAGTTCAAAAAATCAGTCCTTAACTTCTGACAAGTTAATGTTGCCTTTATTATGTTCTTGGTAATGACCATGGAAGGAGATAACACAGAGAATGGAGGGTGTCACTAGAACAACATGCATACTTCCTTGGTATCCCTCAAAAAATATGGTTGAACTAGTGTGCTCAATTAAGTAAGGTATTCATTCATAAACACAAAATAGATGTAAGGTGGTTGAACCAGTGTGCTCAAGCACTAAAATTAAAAGGTACATCTCTCACGTACCCTAAGGATAATACTAAGAAGAGAGAAAGGAAAATCCATGATGATGTGCGTTTTGATGATTTTTTTGTGAATAAGAGAAAGGTACAAGAGGCTAAAAGTTGAAGTAGAAATGATAGAAGAATTGGGGAAGGAAATTGTTTTTCTGGAAGAAATAATTGTTGTGAAAGCACACATTAATTTGAATTAGAGGGTAAGAGCTATCCCTATTAATTTGATTGGGTCACCAAGAGTGACATCATTGAGTGTGGTAACTCTGCCATGGGCCAAGGTAGTTAGTCCAACTATCGAACAAGCATTGCAAGAGGCATTGCCTACTGAATATGAAGGGTAAGAGTATATCTAAGGCTCCTAAACAAATATATATTAAGGAGATTTTTTTCCATCTTCTTCAACTCTTATTGAGTCTCAACCACCACAAAAAGAACAAGAAATGATTATTAAGGATTGATTATGAGTGAAAACCCTATAAAATTAGGGGGAAAAATGTGCAATCCACATAAAAGGTCCAAAATATAATAAAAATTAATGAATAAGAAAGAGAAGCCAAAAAAGACAAGGAACCCAATGAGGCCTCCAAGCTCTCATTATGTTAAGTTATTTATTTATCAGAATATGCAAGCAACTCATTCTATCCTATTCTTTGAGATAAGTAGAATATATCCCATTTTTTTTATGAAATTCTTCAAGTGAATAAAAAAGTCCCTCCTAATGTTCATATTGAACAAGAAGAGGTGGTCACACCTAATCCTATTCTTTCAAATACTTCATCTCAAGAGGTGAATAAAGAAGTGATTGATGAACAAGTGCAGGAAACACTTGTCAACGAGAGAAAAATGTAAATAAATAACAATTAGAATCTCAAGAGGGATTAGTTAATCCTAAATCTTGGAACATGTGGGATAATATAGGAGACAACATAGATCAGAAAAGACAAGTAAATTCTAAACAAACGAAAGGTATAGTCATGGAACCCAGAAAAGAGGGAAATAAAAAAGATGTAATAGACATGGAACAAGAAGTTCCCGAGAAAAAATCACAACATAGTAACATGCTTGAAGATCAGGGAGATCTCACTCAAAATAGAGTTCATGAAGAAGAATATGTTCCTATACAACATCAATCTCCGACTGAATGTCCAAAGCAAGAAACACATGTAGAAACACAACTAGAAAATGGGCAAGAGGAGGATAAAATAATAGATGTTCTTAGCTAGCTCGCCACAAAGGTTAAACTTGTACAAAATATACGGATAGTTCCATTGGATTTCAAAATCTTGTTCCGGGAAGAAGAGACCCTGAATCCAAAGCGTAAAGCACGAGCGATATCTTCTATAAGAAGAGATGCAACAGGAGCTACAATTTCTCAAAGAGCTACTTACACGGTAGAAAAGAATAAAGGAGAAATGACCTTAGCAGATTATCACTTCACGACCTTTGATCTAAGTAATACTAACAAAGATCAAGAAATTGAAGAGCTTAAAAAAAATGTAGATGTGACGGCGACAAGGTTGGAAAAGGATAAAAAGAAGAAAAGAGAATCGAAATATCGAATCATTCAATTAAAAATTTCGTGAAAATCCTTGTAGTTCTAGGGAAAATACTTGAAGGCTTTCCACTCAATTTTTCCTTAGTTTCTTAGGAACAAATAGCTGAGATGGATAATAAGAAGCATGACCCTAATGTAATGGAGAAAGATTAAGAAATTACTGTTCGAAGGAGAAGATACAGTAAAATTGGGATGATATATGCTAAATTGGAAATAGGAGGTCATTAAATTCATGGATGAGTGCAAAGAAAGGGTTGAAGAGAGTGATATATAAAGATCCAAAATGCAAACCATGGAAAAGATAGATGATAGCTTATTACTAGAGGAAAGGATAGTAACAACTGAAACCGTATCACAAATAAAGTTAATGGATAAAAGAACTTGATCCAAGAGTGTGAAGATAAAATGGAAAATCTTAGGAAGAAGATTGTGGATTTAATATTTAAGGATGTTTGTATAGTAGAGCAATTAATAGATCATATTTGTGAGCATGTTGTGGTGTGATCATGTTGTGGTGTATAATGAAGAAATGGTATTGAAATAATTTAAATGTAATTTTGAAAGTGCTATTGAAAATCAAATCGCTAGCTTTAGTGAGGAAACAATTGATCAAATGATGGAGAATAACATGCACACAAAGGAATATCATAAGAAAGAAATATTAAGAAAAGATAAATTATTTGTGATAGTGAACAACTTTTACACGCAAAAACTTATATGGAAGAAATGATAGGAGTAGGACAAGAATGAAAACACAAAGACTCTCATAGCCTACAACGACTATAGGATGTAGATTGCAAGGGGATGTGTAATAGAAGAAGATCTAGAAAGTGAATAGGATAGCCTTGCTCCTTTGTTTTTGTGCTTACTTGAAATTCACTATGTCAAGATGATGAAGCCATATAATGGATTGTCATCAAGACTTTCAATTTTCATGTAGTCTTTTGTTGAATGAATAGATGCCATGTCATAGTTTAGAAAGATTTTAGTTTCCTAATCTTTTTAGGCTAGTTATCAAAGATGCAGATCTAGAAAGAATAATCTAGTTGCCAAGTGTCAATATGATGATATTACCCATGGTTTGCTTATTGGATTTTTTTGTTAATTCGTGTTGATTTTATCCTAGACATTAATCATTGTAAACTAACTTCTAATGGTTTGTGTCTATAAAAGGACCAAAGTTAGTCTTTTTGAAGAGATTAGAAATTGTAGATAATTGTCATATTTAAGTTGGAGAATTGTCAATTTTAAGTTTTCTTCATGATTTATTTTCACTCTTAACAAGAGTTCTTGTATATTTTTGTAAAGTTTTAATAATTTGAAGCTAATTCAAGGTCGTTTCTAGATATACAACCTATTATTTTTAATGAAATTTCAAATTGTTGCATTGAAGTGCATTTGATTCATTCCTTTGAGTAACAGTTGTCCCTTAAAGATTTTCAATGTTTTGTATGTAGCTTTGAGCTTTTGATGAATTGTAAAATAATTTTTAGGTCTCTATTTTCATTTCTTGAGAAATATACATGTGTGAATATTAAAAAATTTATTTCTTAAGTCCTTTCTCTTCTCTCCCTATATTTTCTATTCTTTTTATCAAATCCTTTAAATTTGAGAGTATAAATGAGAAAATCAATGAAGTCACATGGATGTGCTAAATACTTCATAATTTGAATTTTGTGAAGATATTTAGACAACTTTAGAAGAACTAATCAAATTTAGACCTTAACTTCTTGTGAAATAAGTAATAAACTTGATCAAATCAATCAAGATACCTTATGAAGCATTAATAAGTTAAGTTCATGTGAGTAAATAGTCTACATAAGTCCTTTTGTGAGTAACAACAAAATACAATGAACCCTAAGTGAACCTAGTGCATCAAGACTTGACAATCAAAGTCTTGACACTTTAAATTCTAGTTAAATTTAAAATCTTTCAAAAGAGATGGGTTCTATTGTAAGAATTTTATCTGTGTTGTGTGATAGAAAACCACATCAACAATACTATAATTATTATTTACTATAAGCCAATTTGTATAATTTAAGCGTCTTTTATAGATAAAATCCTAAGCTTTCAAAATAATAGATTTAAATCCACATTGAAATTTGTAAACACTTTAAACAAAGATTAAAACGATAAAAAAAAAAATTTAAATATCAAACATTGTGATCTAATTCTTAAATTATCTTAAATTTATACCATATGTGTTTACACTGAAAAAGATAATCTCTATATAAATACTAAAAACTCAACTAAATATTCAAAAAATCATAACATTTAAATCTAACACAATTTCTTACCATATAATACTTTTTAGTTTCAATCACATAATTTACTTTATAAGAATAATAAACATTAAATATTCTAACATTACTAACTTATTATAATATTGTTTTTATTAACATGACATAGCATGCTAACATATCGATAGAAAGCAAAAAGTCTTATTTTGGTCCTTCAATAACGTAAGTGAGAAGCCCAGGAATATGACAATTGAGGAAATAGTGTTTCCAATCTATGCTCTTAACATCGAAGTTAAAATTCTCCTGATCTCTCTCTGACATTTCATTCCACAAATGTTCCGTATTAGAGATATCAAACCTGTCCATCATGAGGGCCATGAACTTTAGATTTCACACTAAAGACATCCAATAAATAATTAATACGTGGCAATCAAGAGGAGTGAATTGGTGTCTTACGTTCCCTTGAAGAAAACAAAAGGTTCATAGATGTGGGCAAGCTTCATTGCAAGCCTGTACTTTTCAACTAGACGAGTATAGATCGGTCTAAGCCCAAGGTAGCCCAGCAGAAGTTTATCCACAATATAGAGAGAGTATCTGCCATATTCTTTTCACGTCTCAGTCAAGACAATGGAAATATGCAATGCAATGTAAGCTAAAGTTTAATTACCTGGAGAGGGATTAGGTAATAGAGAGTCATGTAGAATTTGAAGCTGGCCATGCTTTTTAAAGAGCGTAGTTTCTTCACTCTCACAATCCTCCCACTCTTGGATGTGAACGGATGTTCTGAAAATTAGTTATACCAATAATCCCGAATCACTTTGTTTTTTAATGGGTTTGCATG
>VDFB02031218.1:0-63766 GCA_007258455.2 Sequoia sempervirens | reverse complement strand
TAATTTACTTTATAAGAATAATAAACATTAAATATTCTAACATTACTAACTTATTATAATATTGTTTTTATTAACATGACATAGCATGCTAACATATCGATAGAAAGCAAAAAGTCTTATTTTGGTCCTTCAATAACGTAAGTGAGAAGCCCAGGAATATGACAATTGAGGAAATAGTGTTTCCAATCTATGCTCTTAACATCGAAGTTAAAATTCTCCTGATCTCTCTCTGACATTTCATTCCACAAATGTTCCGTATTAGAGATATCAAACCTGTCCATCATGAGGGCCATGAACTTTAGATTTCACACTAAAGACATCCAATAAATAATTAATACGTGGCAATCAAGAGGAGTGAATTGGTGTCTTACGTTCCCTTGAAGAAAACAAAAGGTTCATAGATGTGGGCAAGCTTCATTGCAAGCCTGTACTTTTCAACTAGACGAGTATAGATCGGTCTAAGCCCAAGGTAGCCCAGCAGAAGTTTATCCACAATATAGAGAGAGTATCTGCCATATTCTTTTCACGTCTCAGTCAAGACAATGGAAATATGCAATGCAATGTAAGCTAAAGTTTAATTACCTGGAGAGGGATTAGGTAATAGAGAGTCATGTAGAATTTGAAGCTGGCCATGCTTTTTAAAGAGCGTAGTTTCTTCACTCTCACAATCCTCCCACTCTTGGATGTGAACGGATGTTCTGAAAATTAGTTATACCAATAATCCCGAATCACTTTGTTTTTTAATGGGTTTGCATGTGAGGAACCTACATGATAGATGAACAGACCCGGCCGTGAAGCATTCCTCGCAATCGATGTTATCATGCAATTCACAACCATGTCCACCGGAATCTGATTCAGTCAACAATGAAGTGCAACATGTCATATTCCTTAATAATTATCAGTTGCAAATCACATCACCTCATAACAATAGTAAGATCGCTAGGACATAAAATCAATGTATGGCTTTATACATACCACATCAAGCACTAGATGTGGATCGGCTGGGAACGATGAGATTCGTCCCTTTCCATATCCAATTAGTATAGGGTCCATCATCCTGCAACGATATAGCAATAAAGATCATATATAAACACAATAAAAAGTCCCTCTCATAATTTAAAGGAACCACCATTAGAGCATCTGAACAAGTGTGCGAGAGATCATTAAAAGCACCAACCAAAGTTTACATGTGATGTTTCACAATTTCGTTTTATCTTTCCAATCCATTTTTTTTTTTTTGCATTTTATATTTAATATATTGATGTTTTAAGTGGGTTAGTTGTAGTTGAGGTTGTATAAGAAAAGGGAAAGATTTACAATCTATTTTTATTTTATATAATTATGGAGTAGTTTTCAGTTTCTTTTTATATTTCTTGGTAGTAAATTATGGAGAAGAAAGGTGGGTGGATATAAACATAATGAAGTAGTTCATTGTTTTTTGAAAATTATTATACAAGACCTTTGAATACATTTTTTAATTTAATTTATTAGAAGTAAATATAGTAAGAAAGGATCAATTTATTCACAACATACAAAATTTATCATAAGCAAGCCACATTTATTTAAACAAAAGTGCAATTCATAGTTTGTTTTCTAAATTTTGGATAAAAAATATTGATTAAAGAGTGACCACAAAATATTATAACTATTATTTTCTTATATTTTTATTTTAATAGTAGAACATATTTATTGAACAAGTCATAATATATTTTTTGACATCAAAGAATCATTATATGTTTTGAAAGATCATTTATTAATTATGTATTGAATTATGTGTTCACAATCTTTTATTGAAAGTGGTGAGACTAATAAATATTTAACCATTCTAATACACTTGAAATGGTAGAAACCTATATCAATTATTTTTATCCATCATTCAAAGTTGAATGGGTAAAAGCTTACTATTCTTTTAATTAAGTAAGATTTCAATCATTTTTTTTTAAATTGAGTTTACATAGGGGAGATGCATAACACATTTGGTAGGTTGAAAGATTTTGAATGTGAAGTTTGTCATTCAAAATTGACAAAGTTAATGTTTTAATCATGTAATATTGTTTATCTATATTTTTATGAATACAATTTTATTTTGTATATGACTAGTTTAATTTTATATTTTGATGCATTCAAATTTATTTGTTAAAATTATAGTCTAACTAGAGTTATAAAATATTAATGTAAAGGTTGCATTCTTTGTTGAACCTAACATTCTATTTTTTAACAAATTTTATAAACATGCATAGCAATTTTGATTCTACTAATGGGTTGTTTAGAATTTCTTTTACTAAATCTGAGTATTAGAGACTAAGTGGGTCAAGAGGAGGTTGGAGGATCCACATAGAGGATTGGAATATTGTCATCTCTATTTAGCTTATTTCTTGAAGATCAAATATACTACTTGAAAGATATTTTTTTGTACGAGTAGATGGTTTTTATTTTGGTTTAGTGCTAGCAAATTTTCTTTTAGTTTGGTATGTTTTTAAAAAAAAAAATTGGTTTTTTTTTACTTTTGATGAGAAGTAGTTGTTTATTGAAGTTATATTATTTTATTTCTGGTATGTTGACCTACAATAAGGGCTGTATATTTATGATTAATTTGCAAATAATTTCACACCTTTGGTTAATATTGTCTATGAAAGAGTAGTGATGGAAAAGTATGGTTAGCGAAATTATTCAATGATGCATCTAAGGCTAGGCATATAAGGATTCATTAGGATAATAGTCATTGTACTTAGGCAATGATGAATCTTTCTCATAGTTAATGTGATATAGATGGTCAGAGACATACTAATAGATTAATTTTATCATGGTCAATATTAAGATAATCTAACGAATGGGCAATGGCTCTCAAATCTACAAGTAGTAGCATAGGTCATTAGATGTACATGATGAATAGATGTTGCTCATAGAGAAATGTGATGGAAAGGGTTAAGGATTAGGTATATGTGTACAAAAGTTTACATTAATTGATCAATATTAAAAAAATAGGAAACTAAATTTACACAAAGAAAAGTGAGTAAAATTGACTAAGACTTCAAATCATCTTGATCTTTCCTTTTTAAATAAATAAAAAAATTGTTTACTTTTATAACTCTTATAATCTAAAATTTTATTTATTTATTATATTTTATGTACTAATATACACATTGATTAATTATAAGTTAAATGTTAAATAAATAATTGACTTAAAGAAAATAATATATTAAAATTTAAGTATAGTCTCATAAAACAATATTATTGTTTGTATTCTATACAATCATTCAATTTCTTGTTGGAGCTTATGCTTTTATAGGTTCTAAGATAATTTAGTTTACTCCTAGCAACTTCATGGAAAATAAAACAATGGATTTCTATTTCAAACATCGATTTTTTATTTTTTCGCCCTACTGTTGTACCTGATGCCTTCGATCCATCCCGGAAATGGCTCTTTTAAGCTACTCTCGATTATAGTTGGGCGAACGATAACAGTGGGTATATCTTCCCTGAAATAATCCACCATCAACTCTCCAACTGCTTTTGTGAAAGCATAAGAATTTGGCCATCCAAAGTTCATCGCCCTGTTCAAATTCGTACAGGTAACTTGAAACTTGAAACTCTTTTTAGCTAAGCACTGCAAGACATGAACAATCTTCAAATACAAGCAAAATGCATTTACCTTTGTGCCCCAAATTCCTTCATATATTTGGATTCCTCCTCGTCTGACCATGCTTCCCCTAAAGCATTCTTGAATTCTTCTATGCTCTGCTTTATTAAATCGCATTCCGTCTCTATCTGACGAACCGATATTTCTCCACCGCTGTACAAAAGCCTTTCTCCCATCCTTACAACCTCTTCTCTGATCATGCCCTTGCTTCCAGCATTCACATAAGCTGACATACGCAGAGATCAACCAAAAGGATAATGAAGTAACCATTGAAAATGAGATCTCATCGTATAAATCTTTTAATATTCATAAGATCGTATTAACTGATAATTGCACTAGCAATCAGAGCTTAATGCGGGATATTGTATTCACCTGTGGAAATGTGGCAGAGAAGTTGAAGGTTGCAGCAACGTTTACAAAAGTTGATCACATTCTTACTTCCCAATGCATTCACTTTCATTGCAATATCGTACCTGCAATTTACAAAGCCATGTACAAAACAAAATAATCATAGTGGTGACCGCAGAATTGACCTCAATTATCCATTCAATTAGTCACTATATCTCTATCAGACCTCTCATTAAAGCTCGTGGTAGCCGCAGAATTGACAACAATATCGATATTTGCACAGAGTTCGTCCCTAATACTTTTTTCGATTCCCAAATCATTGAGTGCCACGTCTCCAACAACAGGAACAATCTTTCTTGCCATGAATTCTTGATAGCTTTCCTTGTAACGCTCTCGTAGAAGCCCAAACAACTGTTTTGATATCACCTACAGAGAAACAACATTTCATATGAAATAATTGGCAAATTCACCGCCAGCAATTCATCGACGGAAAATTCACTGTCAATAATTCACCTCAAGAAAATTTACTATCATGACAATTCATTGTACAAAAATTAATTGTATGAATTTTTGACAGTTAATTTTCTGTGGTGATGAATTGTTGACGTGAATTTTCCTAGAACCAAAACAATTACCCTTCTATATAGGTCGAATTTATCATTCAAGCTGTGCTATAATATTATACCTGGCTTTGGAGTTTGGCTTGAGCGGACTCTACATTTTCAGACCTTATGAGTGTAAAAATACATCTCACATCTGGTTGCACTCGCAGGATTTTCTCCACAAAAACTATAATATCCATCGCATTTTTTATTGCATGAGTACACAATAAATAACTAGGCAGACATTCACGTTATAAGCTTACTATATGAATAGAAGCAGTGAATACTATACAGAAAAACCCATTGCATACCTTTGCCCAGAAAACCGGTCGCGCCAACTATGAGAATGGTTTTACCCTTAAGAAAGTCGGCCGTCTCCATTGCCATGCTATGGACAGAATTTCAAAGGACGTAGAAAGGTTGTTATGAGTGGCCGCTAGTCCGCTTAGCCTATTATAGCAATTTATGTCAACAAAGATTCCTAGTTTTTCGCTGCTCCACTTCAGCGAGACGAGATTGAACTTGTTACAGCGTATAAATGCGAAAGAGACGTGTTTTCTTAACATCCACTTAATGAGCCGATGATTCCCTTTCCTTGGCCTCTTTCAAGGTATTGTTAGGCGGAGTTGGTAACTGTCAAGAGCATTTTTAATGCCACCGAAACATGCTTTCTTGACATCAATGCAATGAGTCGATCATTTCATTTTCCCTTCCCAGTTTCAATGGGGAAGCCTGAATGTCAACTATCTTAAACGTATAAACTAGCACATGGAATCTAAGGAGATGTGAGATGTGAGATGTAATGTTTACGTGATATCTAATATATTTGTAATAAAATGTTTTCTATATTTTAATAGAGGAATTGAGAGGTTAGCCCGTCAATCCGAAGCTTAGCTCTTGGAAAGGGTAACCCCCTGTTAGCTCTCAAAAACACAGGCAAAATACCTCAAGAGGTTGCCAAACTCCTGGTATGTTTTACGGTAATAGACAAGGCCAAATGGTTTGAACCTTCTTCTCTTGAGGTGCTGCCAAACCTAGGTAGGTATACCTGGGTGAATGAGACAAACTTAAAGTTGTGTGACTTGATTGAATTGATGGATCTATTACGATGGCACAAAGTGTAATAAATGAAAGTTTACCGAATACTCCTATTCCTAATATTGAACTTGAAATGTGAATGTTTTAATAAGATTTTATAAAATTCTAAGATGTGAATGGTGTGACCAGTGCCTACTTCTGTTAGGCTAATGGAGTCAAGAGGTAAATAATATTTGTGTCCTATTTCTGAGTACAATTCAAATTGTTTGGCACTTTTATGTTTATAACTTGTATAAACAGGCAAGAGTGTAATTATTAGATTCTTCTCAATGATGCAAATGTCCTTTTCCAAATTACTGTGATTAATCAAAAGGATTTAATCATGTCTTGCAGGAACAGTTAATTGAACCACACAAGAACAATAAGTGTGCTTTGATAAATTGAAGATGCATTTCCCTTTTAGGGTTACAATCCTTCGCAGCATCCGTTCCTTGCAATGCTTCATTTAACTATTCTAGGTAAAATAAAATATTTAATTAATTTCCTTCTAGACAAATTAAATATTTTAACCTTAATTTCCATTTTGCACTTCATGAAAAAATTAGTTTTGACAATTATCCCTTGGTGGAAACTTCACTTTTCTCTCATTAAAATAGTTACTTGCTTCATGACTCCTTGGGTGAAAATATTCTCCATTTATATCTCTTAGTTGAAAGATTTCACCAGATTTAATAAATCATTTCTTCGGGTAAATAATTATCTTATATCCTCCTCGGTAAAAATGTGAAATTATATTTTAAATCATATTGTTCTCTATTATCATCACATTTTATTTATTCTTTTGCTTCCACTTTTGATCATATGAAATCATGTATCGGGGTGATAAGTGCATCGAAGAGACTTTCTTTATCTCCCACCAATCTCACACATCTCACACCGATGAAGCCCATCTTTTGGTTGTCTGTGAGAATCTCCCCGAGAACTCCTCATCAGCATAACTTGCTCTATCGGAGGGACCCAAGGATCTTACTCTGATTGCCCATGTCTGCCCGATGCATTTAGGGTTTTCTCCTTTGTTCATTGGATTTGCCTCTGTTGATAACGTACTCCCTGAGCATTATGCTTTGTGAGATGCTCTTTCTTTCAAACCCGCAACGTCTCTGGTTCCTCTATGTAAAGCAACGTACTCACCTCGAACCTGCCATCCACTTCTGTCATGGCCCCATTGCCTTCCTTCTTGGAAACCCCAATCAAAATCAACGTGGATAGGACGATCATCAAGAACAGTCCCACTTATATATTTCCCAGTATCTTCAGCATGCAACAGGTTTCACCAACTCTACCGCCATACCGCATATCGAGCTGCATACAATATAGATTGGGTGTCGGTGCCAAAATTGAACTCCTTCAAACAATTTTGATGCGCCTTTACTGCAAGCAAAAAAAAACTCTGTCCTTATGGCATCGTTCCAAGCATCATTCTGTATTTTTTGATGTGTTGCCCATTGCAAATGTTTCCTTGCAGTATCACTTACATCCACGATCCAATGGCTTTCATATTGCTAATTGTTACTATCCCATCCGGAACGTTATTTGAAGATAACCTATCGCTTGAAGTTACTTAAATAAGGTATTGAAGTCCTTCTGTATTCTTTCTAGATAAGTCCATATCTCTTTGGCATTGCAGACAATTTCATGCCCTTGTCATTTCTTCGCGTTAGCTGGCTCAATAAGAATTTTGATAATTCATTCATGTTAATTTAACATTATCCTTTGTAAAATAAGAAAGCGCATTCACGGGCCATTTGTTCATGCGCTCCTCCCGTGTAAATATATGGCTGGGCTTAACCAGCACACTCTAAGCGTTGACGGCTTAGGTGTGCTGGTGTGGGGCCTACTTACGCTGTCCCATTTTCCGTTCGCCGTTTCCGTTTGTGTTCAAATTGTTCCCACTTAGTTTTGAACTATTTCTCCCGCCCACCTACGCATAGCACTACTGAAGTTCTTGCGTTGCAAAAGTTTTGGTCCTGCCGGTAAAGTGTTTGGTTGCGTCTCATGGAAAATAGTTGTTGCAGCGTAAGAAAATATGGGTTGCCTCACTTGGTTCGGCGATGTGGTCGTAGCTACTCTGAAAATCATGTATGAAAAATGTGAAAGCATAGACAAGGCAGGACAATTGTTTGACAGATTATTTCAAAGAAATATTATAACTGGATGATACATGGCCTTTGAAACTTTCATAAAGATGTCGTGGCCTGTGTGCAAGAACTTTTAAAATGTTTCATCCAAATGCATCTGGCGAGTATAAAGACAATTTCCACGCCCTACGCCAGCATCCTCAGAGCTCATGTGAGTAAGGGAGCTTCAGATCAGCGTATGCCCACCCATCAAAGTGAAAGGGAGGAGGTATATTAATCAGAAATTATTGTTGGAAATATTCTGGTAAAAATGTGAGCAAAATGTTGAATACTAGACAAAGCACATGAACTGTTTGATGGAACATCTCAGAAGATACCATCTCGTGAAAGCCATGGCTGTAGAGCATGAATAAAATGGTTTTGCTGAATAGGTTTGGGAAATTTTAAACAAATTTATCACGCTGAAATTTCATAACATGTATGTGGTTTTGCTGAATAGGTTTGGAAAATTTTAAACAAATTTATCTCGCTGAAATTTCATAACATCTTGCATACAGTTTAGCACAATTTAGAACATTTATTTTTCTTTCTACTAATAATGTTCTAAGATAGATTTAAGTTTTTCTAATTTAGAACATTTATTTTTCTTTCTACTAATAATGTTCTTAAATAGATTTAAGTTTTTCCTTGGGCATTGACATTAAGTTTGGGATCAATGGAAGAACTAATAGGTTGATCAATAATTGTAAGGAAATAATATAAGACAACACATTTGGAGCTAAATCTATATCAATACATGTCATTAGGAAAAGGTGTGGATTGGGATTAGTTCCACAACTTGACCACCCACCTAGAAACAGTTTCTATTTGCATTAGCATAACTACAATTGATAGCTTCTTTTCATTTACAAGATGTCTCCTTTACCCCACATGATTTTGGACTCACTTTCTTTTCTTTTGGATTTCACTACACTTGTAGGCATTTTAGTTTTCTTGGTTCTTAGAACAATATTCTTTTGGACTATAGGATTTTACATGTGTACTCATCTTTTCTTAGCCATCCTTTGATGTAATATAATGATCTTTGATCTTAGGAACAACAAAATTAGGCATAATTATTTAAATAGCAATGTTCTTAATACCAGCTCTTTCCTATTTATCAACCAATACCCACTCTATAATTGCATGATGGTAATCTCAATTATGGATTTGATGTCACCATTGAAAGGTTTGACCCTTTTGTGTACCTTTGTTCCATAAGTTCTCTAAGGCGCACTAAATAATGATTTGGTATCTCATATTGACCAAAGGCATTGACATAGACACATTGAAGAAGCTTATTATTAGTGAAATGAGTCTCACATTCAATTTAGTTGCACATATCCACATACTCACATAACTACACCAAATCACTTTCCCCTTAGTTTTTATAGTATTTTAACCAAATTTATCAATCAGGTCATCTAAAGTACATTGATTTCTTAAAAATTCAAACAACTTATCATTACCATATGGACCAACCTCATGCTCATGAGAAGAAGGTTGAGCTAACTAGTATTTTTAGCTGTCAAAGTTGTTAGTTGCTTTCTCACATAAAAATTTGGGTCTCCAATGTCTAAAAAATCTCATGAAAATATTCCTCCCATATTCAAATTTTTAACTTAGGTATTTAAATGTGTTTGATTGAAACTAAATTCACTACCTTTTATTTGGGAAGAGAAAATGATCTTTGTTGTAACTAGCAATTCAACATGATATTGATGTGAATATGACCAACATACTCAAATAATGAAAACCATCAATGCTTCCTTAGTAATAGTACCACTTATTAGCTCACAAAATACACTCATTATAAAATATAATTAGGGGAACATGCATCATTCCCAAAAGCTCATCCAAAACACATGGATATACTCATAGACTTAGCAAACTATACATGTATATATTCATCTGCAATGGGGTATAAAATGAATTTATATAATGGATTAAGATTCAAAATAACACTTACAAAACCCTAAAACTATTACAAGCTACCTTACATTTTTATGTATTTGTTCTATAATAAATTTACTAACATGTTACATTTTTATTTTTATCTCTATATAAAATTCTATCTCATTCATTCCAACATAATGGCATAGGCGTGTACGTATAATTTGGCCCTTAACATAGGCCCTTATTCACCCAACACATTGATCCAATCCCTTTAAAATTTTGCATAACCATAAGGATAAAATTTATTTTAGATCAATTAGTTGTACCAAATGGAAATGAAGGCCATCTCTACATTAATTATAATAAAAAATATATAAATATATGATGATATGGAACAACTCCCAAAAATGGCATCTTGATTCCTTGACTAATAAGCATACCCACCTACTAAATGCAAAGATGCTTCATCTTCTCTCCTAATGCCTAGAATAGGGAACGTTGTGAAAATGCCTTCAACTTCTAATCACTCTCATCATGCTCCACCTCCTTCATGATTGTTATTACAAATTATATTCAATTCAATTGAAATAATAATGAAATAACATTAGACACACCACATTAATGGTCCCTAATCCATTTCATTCACCTAATGTATGAACAAAAAACATAAATAAAATATGGAAGATCACAAAAACTATTGAATCAATAAAATATCATGAACAATGATTTAAAAGTGTGGTTAGAAAGTTGGAAGAAACCTTGACATAAAAGAAATGAATTGAGTGTTTTATTTTAGGTTTAACCTCTCAAATTATAGCAAAAGTAGAAGAGAAGATTTCATCTTTGTATAAGGATGCAGTAGAATTGATCGCCATAATATAATCCTAGTCAAATATAAAGGAGAATGATTTAGTAGGAAAGGATGAAATTGATAGTTTTAATTAGAGTTGGACAACATAATGTTGAAGTAGGAAATTATAATGAAGGGTAAGAAAGATACTTGACTTCTCCACCATCTAGAAGAAGTAAATTTTGGTTTAACAATTACACTAGGGAAGAACATCTAACCAATGAATGTTTGATAACCAAAGGCATGAAGAGGGCTACCATACTAAGAGGGGAACTTGGGAAATTTCGTAGAAAGATAGTAAGTATATATTGTAAAGTATAAAGTGGGATAAACATGACACAAATAGTTGTCCAATGTTACTTCATGAAGAAGATGAATATTATTTTTTGGATATGGGTAGGGATAGAATGTAGGGTTTAGCTATAAAAAGCATTCAATGTTTATTTGGCACATGGCTAATGGGAAATTCAATTGAGAGAAAGTATAAGACCACCTAACAATATATGCTATATGGTACCATAAATTCAAAATATATGACCCTCCATGAGTTACCATGATAATTATTGAGATGGAAGTGGTAAGGGAGGCTACCATGATAATAGTAGAGGTATTGGAGAAAGAAGAACCAAAAGGCAAAAATATTATAACTATGGTAAACTAAGACATTATGCTAATGAGTGTAGAAGAAAAAAAAGAGGAAAATTATCCACATGTTATTTTTGTCATGATAAATCACATGATATTAATAGTTGTCCCAAATTTAGTAGTTCTATAATAATGTGTTGGCATCATTGATTAGAAAGTGAATAATTGTCTTCCAAGTGTAATCTATGATGCTAAAGTAGTAGTGAGTAACTAAATTAGAGGAGCAAATAAATAAAATATAGAAAATGAATGTAGAATAGGAGAATCCTCATTGACAAAAGATAAATTAGAAAAGAATATAAAGGAGAAAAAAAAGGTCAAGAAAAACTTCCCATGTAGAAACTTAAGAAAAGGAGAAAAAGAAAAAGAACTCTACTAATTACTAGGTTTGGATTAATAGAAGCATATCCTAGGGGAATATAATGAAAGTGAAAATCAAAAAATAATGTTTAGGTAAAAGAGAACATGATTTGGTGATAAGGAATTCCAAAGAGCTAATTGCAAAAAAACAAAAAGGAGAGTATAATAGTAAGGCATGTTTCATAGCAAAATAGGTCAATATACTATTTAAAGAAATGGTAAATTTGGTAAAATAAGAAGAGGTTGGGGTTCACGGGTTGGATCTAGGATGAAGTTGGATAAGGTTATTCAAAGAAACTCATGAAAGATGGAACTAGGATTTTTTCTAGTTTCATCTAATTAGAGTTAGCTTGTGAATGGAGATAGTAAGTTTAGATGACGAAGAGGAGTAAGGAAAATTTGATTATTTTAGTTAAAATTGTTGGGGTTGGATTAAGGAGAAAATTATAAGTTATTGGTTTCCTTTGTAAAATTATTGGTTTCTTGAGAAGAGGATGGGGTTAAAAAATAGAGTCATCAAGGTTAAAGAGATGACCTTAAGGTGATCTATCACTTGTGTATCATATAAGGTGGTACAAAGTGTTATAAAAGTTGGATATTTGTGCAAGATATTTTTATTGTGAAGCTTTGGGAAAGTATTCTTAATAAATTCTCTCTTGATATTAGAGTCGAGAAGAAGATAGGAGATCTATGAAAGAAGGCATTAACAATAGAAGATAAAACCAATCACCTTCTCATTTGCACCTTGATTGCAATGTATAACATTGATACAGTTGACCTACAATCATATATTGACTTGAATGTGTTCCATGAAAAGATATGTGAGATAGAGGAAGGAACCCATAGAATAGGTAAATAACGAGTAGAACCATTTTAAGGTTTCTTTCCTTAATGAATAGAGAAAAAGCTTAGTTATGAATTGATCATCAATGTAATAATTAACACACACTAATCTATAAGGGATTGAATGTGTATCTTAGGATCTCTTATCCAATTATACATGTATGCCAATGTTTAGCATGGTGAACTATGGTTCTTTTGGATGATTTATTATAGCCAAATATATTATGTTGTGGAAGAGGTTTAAGGTTTCATCCCCCAAGGTATAAGATGATGGGAGAATAGATATTTAGTATTAAATTATATGAATTTCTTGAACTAGATGGTAAACGATAGATTTAGGGACATAAGCAGGATGTTGAGGTAAGAGATGCTAATTTTTCATCTTATGATAAGAGTGTGGAAAGGTTTGTGGGGTTAAGGGTAGGATAGAAGAGGGAGTGACAATAGTGGTAAGAGAAGATCAAACAAGACAAGTGAAGGGTAAGGGTTGAGAGGGTGGCACATAGGGGTAGGATATAAAATACTTGCTTAAAGGGACATAACCATAGTTAAAAGAAGGAATGGAGAGAGAGAGAGAGAGAGAGTAGGAATATGAGTTGGATGAGGAGAGACAAGAAAATCTAGGTGAAGGTATTGACTGGTGGGAAAAAGGAAAGAGGTTGGCAAGAAGATAGGGATGAAGGTACAAGAACTAGACTATAAAGGAACATGAGTGTGGATAATATATCATATACCTTGTAATATCTCTAGCCTCTCAATATGGGTAATGATGATATGTAGTAAGGAGTATGGAAGTGAAGAGATTTAAAATTAGGTGGCATCATCAAGTAGGCTACTTTGAGGGAGAGACAAGAGTTGGCCAATTTTTGTGAGTGACAAACTTAGAATTATCTAGTAGGGGTTCATTATCAAAGTGGTCATCTTTGTGAGACATATAGATTGGGACATCATGTGGTGTGGATGACAATTGAGGAAGGGTAATGAAAGAAGGAAGAGGAAGGAAAATGCATGGATAGGTTTAGATGAGGGTTCCTATAAGAGATACATTTGTATGAGAAAGGGATTGTCAAAGAAGGAAGGATAATTATTCATATCAAATAACAAAAATAATAATTTAACTATCAAATAACAACAAAAATAATTTATCCAAGTATATACTATAGGAAATTTGAAAAGAAAAAAATAGGATTTTTATTTTTCAATGAAAATAATAGACAAAGACAATAGTGTAGTAAATAGACACTAACCTAATTTTGATAAGGTCTATATGTTGTGAATATGTTTATGTTTACTCAAAAAAAAAAAAAATTGAATGATTACAAAATTAAAAAATCAAAGTAGAATTAACTAATTTTGGATATTAGAATGAGATTTTGTTATTTAGAGAGAAATTCTTTTGAGGATGAAGAAAGGAATAAATAATGAAGGTTAGGATTCACATAAAGTTCACCACAAATATAGATAGACAATAGATAGCCTACACAATTTAAATGTAGAAATGCCTTTTCAATTATCTATCTTAAGATTCAACTAGCAACCTATCATAAATGGGTTTACTTAAATTAATACAAACACATAAAAAATTATTTACCAACTAAATATTAAATTATTTTTCTTTCTAGTTAGATTAGTCTTATAATTAAGGTTCGTGAATTAGTCTTATAGCTTAAGAAGTACATGATTACATGGAGACCTAAAATCCTAGGGAAAAAGGCAAAGACAAAGGGAGTGGAAGAATAGATAAAGCCATGATAAAGTACCCAAGTAATGAGAAGTCTAAAAGACTAAAATAATCAAAGGTTTCAAACAAAAATCTATATGTTGTGTTTTAAGGAATGGAGGGAAAGAATACTAGCAAGAGGAAACCTATAAACCCAATAAAGGCTACATATATACACAATCACCCATTACACTTAGAAATTTCTATAGTTTAAGATATTTAGGCATATGAGAGTATAACGAAAGACAAAACAATACAACAAGAACATTGCTTAATAAGGGAGTATGTTGAAGGAATTCTTAGATTGGCTATGACAGTTGTCATAAGAAAGGAAATACTCGACTTAGATAAATTTTTACTTACTAATATAGGCCCCAACATCACCTAGAAAGGGGCAAGACAAGATATCACATAACAACTATAGGGACAAATATATATTTTTGATCAAATGTCAATGAGGGACTCTATAGGGGGCAACAAAATCAAACTTAAAAAGAATTTGAAGCACACTAGAGTCCTTTCAATAAGAATGATATGGAAGGTAAAGGCCCAAAAGGACAAACATCAACAAAGGATTCCCTAATTTTGTCTAAATTAGAGATGGTGTTGCAAGGCATAAAGAAGTGGAAACTTTAGTAGAGAATGTTTGTAAACATCATAGGATAAACAAACCAACATAGGAACCCATATATTAAGATTTATCATAATTATAGCTTTTCAAAATAACTTCATACAAGAAATTAATCTTCATGAATTAACAAGGCCTTGGAGTAATCGATGGAAAAATGTGTATGCAAGTGAATTCATTTCCTCCTCATGAAATCAACTAAACTAATAATTAGATGTAGGGATTCCAACAATCTTAGAGATACATTTCATTGCAATGTGACAATTAACACAAACTTGGAGGTTCTTAACAAGTCTATTAGTTGTTCTAAGGGACATATCTAGAAAACCAAAAGCAACTGACAACTTTTCACTATGATGGCAGAGAAATAATTTTTCCCCCTCCCTTTCCACACCACTAAGTGACTTGCATCTCAAAAATACCTTGCTAACTTCATCTCCCAAGCCAAATTCTCCAACTTTGCATAGATTTACTGTGACCTCCTACACAAGTACATACCATTTTATGGCCTTCAATCTAACATCCGATGAGCTTTTTAATTCATTATCTTTCATCAATCCCCTTACCATCTGCTCACATGACTTGCCTGCTTCTGCATAGATATTTGAGAGAACACTAGTCACATCTTTTTTAAGATCCAAATAAAAAAATAGTGTTGTTGTAAATATTCCTAAGCCTATATTCATATTGGGATCTGCAGGCAGAAAGAAAACAGATCCACACATCCACCCATGTTTAACTAGCATCTTGATGATAACATTAAGGGTGTCCTCAAGATAGCCAGCACGAACAAGCACACATATAATGATCAATTGTAATGTAATGTACAGCTCACATTCACTAAACCTGCATGGCTGCATGCACACATAACACAAGCAAAGCTTATAGTGTCAGGACATGTTCCAAAATGCTTCATTAATTAATTCAAATAGTTTGAGAGCATCCTTGTAAAATCCATTTTGTGCATATTCCACAAACATTGTATTCCCTGAGACTACATTTCTTTGACCAAAATCCCCCTTCCATTAAGCTTTATACGTCTGATAAAATCCCTGTCCTTTATCCTTTGATTGATTAAATACCTTGTTCCAAAGCTCCCATTTTGGCACAGGCAGGGAGGATGCTGGCAAAGATTGCGGCGCCTGGCTTTACACCTGCCAATTGCATTTGCTTGAAAGTTTCTGAAGCCTTTTGAACAAATCCATTATGCGTATATGCTGCAATCATGTCATTCCATGAGACCACAATTATTTGGGGTATTCTGTCAAACAGTTCTTGTGCCTTGTCTATGCTTCCACATTTTGCATACATGTCTACCACGGCAGTTGCAGCTACAACGCCTGACAAAATTCCTTTCCTTTATCCTCTAGTGGATGTCCATACCCCGTTGCAAAGCTCCCATTTTGGCACAGGCAGGGACGATGATGGCAAACATTGCAGAGTCTGAGTTTACACCTGCCCATGATATTCGACTGAAAGTTTCTAAATCCTGTTCAACAAATGCGTTTTGTGCATACCCTGCAATTTTAGCATTCAACGAGACCACGTTTATTTGAGGTGTCCTGTCAAACAGTTCACGTCCCTTGTCTATTCTTCCACATTTTGCAGACATGTTTACCAGAGCATTTCCAGCAGTGATTATGGACCTCCATAACCTGTTACAAAGCTCCCATTTTGGCATAGGCCTTGAGTAGGCGTGCAAATGAAGTCTGTTCGGCGCGGAAACCTATTAGTTGCATATGGGGAAATATGGGCCGGAGAAAAGTTTTGAAAAACTTACTTTGCGCGGGCTTAACAGGGAACGGCAACGGTGATGAGTAACGGCGAACGGGACGGATTAAGGGGGCCCACACCAGCCACCTAAGCGGGTCAACGCTTAGAGTGTGCTGGTTAAGCCAGCCCTCCATGGACATGCCAATCAGGTTGACGCACCTAAGAAGGCAAATGGTCTTGATAGGCATGATTACAGAGCTTAGATTAAGGTTGGTCTTCTTGATTGAAGGGGTATTGGAGATGGAAGCGGTAAAGCTCATCCTCGACTGGGAATTCATGGAAGCAAGCGAATGTTACAGGGTAAACTCCAACATATCATCGTGGTTCATCATAGCCCTTTTGGATTTGAATGTTTCCAAGGCATGCAAAGAATGATTATAAAAGAGGAGTACCTAGGTGGCGTGGAGGACACGATTGTGATGGCTCGGCTGGGTGTGGGGATTCCTTGTTCGAAAGATATGCATTTGCTAGTATTTATCCCTGGTGCAGTGGTTAAAAGGTACCCTTTTCTTCTTGACATTATTGGGGTTGCATTGGTGTGGCATAGGATTAGGGTTGATTGTGGTTTTAGATTCCTCAAGAGTTTCTTGAGTCTAGAGCTTGTGCTTGGCTGGGGATGGATGGTAGACTTTTTCGACTTCCTACAAACAATCACAGATAGGTGATGGAGTAGCGAGGTTGTGGAATCATGTTTCGGTGATGGTGTTCTCTCGATTTGGCATGGCATTGCAAATTTTGGTGTTTTGTTGGATGCTAAAGATGGCTTTGGATGAACTCGCTGCTCAGATTGTGGAAGCTGAATATCGACGCCTGTGGTAAGTTTTGGTGTGTGCATGTAATTCCACATGAAATGTAATGTATGCTTGGATCTGTGGAATCGATTCTAGGAACTCATGATACTCAATATAAAATTCTCGGCAATACATTTCTTGATTAACAAATAATAACTAGATTTTGTGTCTCCACAAGGATTATTGTTGATAATGCAATGTTTTTAGATCGAATATATGTTGAATGTGTGTTCTAAGTTTGGGATCAACCTAATACATTAATCCCCTTCATCCTCATAGCAATATACAAGCTGAATCCAAGAACAATAGTCTTATGAAGATCATAAGAAGAAATTTAAATGAATAAGAAGAGGTGGGATGATAAGTTGAAATATGTAGTATGGGTTGATAGAATAACCTTCAAGAAAGCTATTGGCAGGAGCATACTTGAGCTAGTTTATGTAACAAAAGTCAAAATATTGATAAGATTGGAGTTACCAATTTAGAATTTATTACATGATATGAATAAGATGAAGATGATGTGGTCTCTTAAAGAATATTGGAGTGGATAGAGATAGATGAGAATAAGAGAGCTACTCACGAGAATATTTTTCTACAAAAACAAAGAATGAAACATCTCTTTGATAAGAAGACACTAAGGGGGAGTGAGACGTGGCATACGTACTGAGAAAGGAGTATTAATGGTTGTAGGCCATTAGGTTATGATGTTCTTACCCTAAAGTAACCCTCTTTTTTCATTGATGGTTTTCCTCATTTCATCTTGCATTGTCATTTGTTGTTCACGTGGAATGAAGTAATCTTGTGGTCCGACATATGTCACATCTCCTTAATCCACCATTGAAGCCATTGAATTCTAAAGAGTTTAGTACCAATTTTTATGGAGTCTGATGTACTAGTTTACAGGGACCCTCCCAATAATCCAAGTAAGGATTTAGGGTTGGATATTACATACAAAGAAAAATCTAGGTATGTTAAGCAAACGTTTAAAGACATTGTTGTTAGTGAAGAGGTGGCAACGCCTTCGGCTTCTACAAATTTTTTAAGGGCGGGCAATGGCACTTGCATGGAGGACCATGCAGTCGGAGGAGTAGGTAAGTGCTCTCCTTTTTGCCCAAAGAAATTAATCCTATCCCTAAACCCTGATATGTTATGTGCCATTGAAAAAGAAGAATCTGGACGGGGTAGAATTACAATTTTTTTTTTGGCAGCCTTAGATGGTAATAAGATTCCTGCAAGAAAATGCTTAGATGATTAGTTTAATATTGTATGGTTAAAAAAATTGGAATTTAAGTTTCCTTCTCCAGAATGCTACAAAGAGGTATATTCATGATTTTTTTTAGAGACCATAAAATGCAAAAAAAAAAAAAATCTTAGAGAAGAAGTTATGGAATATTGGGAAAGCTATTTTAGATTGGTTTCTTGGTCACCAAACATGTTGAGTGAAGAAATAATGTCACTCTCGTACATTAGGTGGGTTACGATTAAATATGCACCCATAATTTTGGGCACTTCTACCCCCGTTGGTATCTCCATTAGGCGGAGTCATGAAAATTGAGGAAACTAAGCTAAACTATTGAACATGGATGTCAAGGCATTAGTTTCCCTCACACCAGGAATAAACATCCCAAAAGAATTAGTAGTTGAAATTGTTGATACATTTATAAGTTGTAAACTGGAATTAATGGGGGGTCTTAATGCATGTTTTATTTGTAAAATAGAGGGACATGTTAGGAGAAACTGCCCCATTGTGAAAGGAAAGAATGTCATCTAAAAAAATAATGCAAACCCTTCAATTCCTAAACTGAGGGGAAATATAGAAATGGGAAAAGAAACTATAAATAAAGATTTTGAATATAAAGATTTCATAGAAAAAACTAACCCTACCACTACATCTAACAAGGATGTAAAGTTGGGTCATGATTTTTTTTGAAAAACCTAGAAGATATATCTGCAAAAATTATTGAAACAGAAGCAAAGGAAAAAGTTATAGAGGAAATTTCTAACTTGATAACTCAAAATATGAACTTGAAGATCCTTGAAAATGGGGACAAAAATCCACATACCAATAGCAATACCATACCAGGGAGTTCGCTAAATATTTCTATAAATAATCATAAATATACCCAAGGGAACCAAAAATATTCCTAGGAGTTGTAATGGATAAGATCAAACAAAGGATTGCCCAAATGAACAAAAACAAAGGATCACCTGAAATAGAAGAGCACCAAAAAGATTTGGTCATTGAGAATTTTGATAAATTTGAAATCTCTATTAAAAATAATAGTGTTTGAATCAAACAGAGATCTGGGCATTAAAAAAGCCCCACTAAAGGAGAATAACTTTGAAATAAATAAAAATAAAGTATCTAAAAACTATTCTACGAATAGAATATTTGGTTCATCCAAATCAAATGTGATTCGGTTGGATTTGCATATAGATAATCCAGGGAAAAGTGATGTTGCCCTTGGATTAGATATAGGCAAAGGTCACCAAAAGGAAAAATTCAAAGAAAATATTTAGACTAAATCAACATATACTAGTTTGGAGTCTAGTATGTACAATAATGAGGAAAACAACAATAATGTATTTCCCTTGGATAACACTAACCTAGTTCAAATGGTTCTAGATGAACTTGGATTTATATCAAACAAAGGAAACTTAAATAGTCCTAAGAAAGTAGAGAAAAACCCACACTCCAAGAAGGAGGTTTCAAAAGGTGGTTTTGAACACATTTCATTTGACAAGAACTCAAACCAAGGGCTTCACATAGAGGCCAAACCCCCCATTATCCAAAACAGTTATGCGATAAAAAAGAAGACTCCTGCCCACCTGTGGGTATAGAGTGGATAAAAAAGAAACTAAAAAGAAGGAAAATTAGGATAGTGGAAAGGGATACATATCCAAAAAGGAAGATTAAAAATAAAGATGAAAGTATTCCTAAATACTTTGATAGCTTTAGGAATAGTAGAGAGGAAACTCAAATAATGGAATCTGATGATTCTTAATTATTTGAGTTGGAATATTAGGGGGCTTGAATCCCCTAACATAAAATATATCATGAGAAGGTACTTAAATATGGAAAAGAATAAAGATGTGGTCCTCCTCCAAAAGGTTAAAGCAGTAAAATTCATATTAGAGAATAATCTCAAATTTCTCTAGAAAGATGCTAAACAGTTTTATACCAATCATGATAAAGGCAACTTAGGGGGTGTGGCCATTTTTTCAAGCAACAAATGGTATAGCTATGTAAAGGACAGTGGTTTTTCTCCATGTAATAGAGTAGTTTGGATAGTATTAGAAAAAGACAATAGAAAGCTAGGAATCTATTATGTTTATGCATCCAATGACTATAGAGAAAGAATAGAGATGTGGAAATGGATGTTTGAAATGCATAACATTTTGTGGATAGTTGATGGATATTTTAATATGATAGAACACAAAAGTGACAAACTTGGAGGATTAGACTTGGAATGGAAAGGTAATGAAAAATTATTTTAGGAAAACATGAAAAATAAACTAAAACTTTATGATCCCTTAGAAGGTTTGAAAAAAATAATAAAACCATATGGTATACCTAGTGTAATGCACAAAAAAGGAAATAAAAGGATATACTCAAGACTTGATAGATTTTATGCCAATATAGATTATTTTTGTTTTGATGAAGTAGAGGAAGATGCAAGAGTAAGGGTATACCCGTGTACTCTCTTTGATCATCATCCCATTAAGTCTCTAGACTAACAATGAATAATCAAAGCCATAAAGAAAGTAAGAAAGAAAAAAAAAATTCCTAAATACCAATTTGTTAAATGATGAAGATTGCAATAATGCAATATTTACTCTTAGAGAAATTAATAAATGGTTACTAAAGGACATGTCCCCGATTGGAAAATGGAATAAAAATACTAAGGGTTGGGCCATTATCTTCTAGATTGTGGGGAAAAAGAAAGTTATGGATGGAAAACAATATGAAAATGATCTCCAAGAAAAACTTTATAATATTGAATGCGAGTTACAAAGTGAACCTATAAAGGAAGAATTAATTGAGGATCTAATCAAATGTAAAAATGAATTGGAAATCTACAAACAAGGAAAACAAAGGGCTTTACAACAAGGTTGCTCTCCTAGAGCCTAGGCAAAGAAAGGTGTTAAATGCTTTAAATATATCTTATTTAATGAGCAATTAAAACATGGGATGTTGTAATCACATAGTATGATCTGCCCTAAATGCATTGGAGAACATACTTGGTGCTAAGAGAGTCATGCAAAAGATGGAAGTTTCCTATCATCAGTAAATCATGTTGTGAGAGCTCTTGTGCAATAAAAGTAGATGGATATAACTAGATAGATGGATCCAATATAGCTAAATTGAATCCTAAAACTATTTATAAATATCTGAGGGAGTCAAAATCCATATTTGAGCATGTTAACAAATTCTAGAACTTAAAAGAAAATGAAAAAATAGAAAAATCTCTTTAAAAACAAAATTAGAATAGTATATTAGAACCTTTAAAAATATGTTTTAAATGACTTATGTTATTATAAAAACTCCCAATTTACTTATCTGCTTCTAATTTAGAAATTTGTGATGTAAAAAACTTGAAAATGTTGCTCATACCTTTTTTGAATTTTTTTTGCAAAAGAAATCTAGTATATGTTTTGTGCAGATTTAAATGGATGAGGGGAATTAGGAAAAAATAAAAAATAAGAAATTATGTTTGGTAAAATAGAGGGTGTTGAGAAATGTGTTAATCTTTTATGGTTATTATTATCTAGTGAAATATTATGGTTTTTATGGAAAATAAAAAATGAGGAAAAATATCAATGCAAAATGAGAGTACTTACTAAGTCTTCTAGAAGACTCATATATTTCATGATATCTATGCAGGTAACACTGACAATGGAGATCTCATAGTAAAAATTCCTAAAGTTAATAAAAAATGAAAAAAGTGAAAATCAACAAGAGTGAGATCAAGTATGTGAGACATTGGCCTTTCAAATCAGATGATAACATCCCTTTCATAAAGGATTACCTAGAGTTCCAAAGGAAATACAATAAAAAATATAAGTTGGAAATTTTGAAAAAATATAAGTTGGAAATTTTGAAAAAATACATAGGACTAAGTGGAACAAAATTTCATGAGAATCATGATGAAGAAGAGATGGTAGAAATAGTGAGATCTAGCTCAGACTGTTTAGATAGAGAGCCACCATTGGGATACTTTGAAATGGATAAGGGGAGTGAAAGTAGGAATATGTAATCAAATCACTATGTGCAACAATTTTTTTGTAAAATTTATTTTGTTTAATGCTTAAAATATCTATCTTATGATAGCTTGGCCTTGCATGGCAAGAGTAACAAATGTTGATATGTAAATTTGTGAAGTAAATTGTTGTATTTTGTTCTTTTTAAGCTATATTTAATATATATAAAAAAAGACACTACAGAGAAACTTATAGGTTGGTGATACGGCTCACTTATGGAATGCCAAATTAGAAGATAAAGGAAAGCATGGGAAATTTGATCATTTATGGTTTAGGTCATATGAAAGTATTTAGAGGTATGATCTCAATGTATATAATCTCATAGACTTGGCTAGAGATCATGGAGTTTCTTATGTATAGTCAACATTTGAAGCATTGCTTTTCATAAACTTAACACGGCAATTTGACTAGTGAGTGCATGTCATATCTTCTTATATTTTTCTCTTGAGTAGTAATGAACCTTGTTTTTCATGATGATGTGTTGTTGTCTTGGTCCCTTATTGTGTTTCTCCTTTTTGTGGTCTACTCGTAGAGAATTCTTTTGGATTCTCATTATGCCTACAAGAGGCACATGTCCTCAACTAGAGCCATTGCTTGGTACCCCATAATTTGTTTATAAAATCTATTTAAGGCTGGACTCATTTTATAATTTTTCCCTAAGTATTATCTTCTAGTATCCACTTAATGTCCCTTATATGTTGTGGAAATCAATTTTTTGATCAAAATCTTAAGTATTTATGTGTTTTGTAGGGGCCTTGTGTTTCCTTAGGTTACAAGATTTTAGGTGGATTTGGGACCTAGGAACTAGGTCCTAAGGTTTCAAGTTCCTCCAACACCCTAAACTTGATCCCCATTTCTCACCTATTCACATCCCCTTTGGATCTCAAAGATCCTTCCTTAACTCCTACTAGGCACTTGAAATTTTAGATTTTGCATCAAGGCCCGTCACACCCCAAATATACTTTAAATACATTTTCACCTACTCGAACAAGTCCCATACTACCATTAAAGCCTTGATTTGATTGCTACAACCACCCAAATATATTTTCCAACCCAAAATCATAATTTAATCTTTTGAGCATGATTCCAAATATATTTTCAATGGCTAGTACTAAGCCCTCATACAAACCACCATTAATGTGGTAAATAAATTCAAAATTCTATATTTGAAGTAGATTTTATGTCTTTTAGAGGGTGCAACCCCCAAATGGTATATATACAAGTTCTTCTCTTTTTCATAGATTGATCATTGTTTTTTCTAGTAGACATTTGCAAGAGCTAGAAAAATTTTAATGTTTCAAGCATTAAACATCTAGTTTAGGAGTGTAATAGATTTTTGAAGTATCTAAAGGTTGAAATATTGTAATGAATGTTAGGGATTGAATGTCTCTAGATTTATTTGTGTATTTGTAGGGAAATATGTGGCCTCTTGTTAAGGTCCCCTCTTATCATAATTGTTGTTATTTCATATAAAGTAGATATAATAAATGTAAAAATATTTTTAAAACTTTGCAAACCTTGTAATGATTATTTCTTCTTTGCATGTGGATTTATGCAATATAATGTTGGATAATTAAGTATGATCTATGTTTAATACATGTTCTTTGATGCATTTTATGCTTAGGTCAAATCCTTTCAACTTCTATTCATTATTTTTCCCTCTTGTGAATTATGATTTTGTAAGCCCTTGGATAGGCACTAGTCTAAGAAATAACCGATTCAATCATTCTCTCTAAGAAAACAAATCATTTATGAGTACTACTAGCTTAGAATTAGTTTAGTTTTTTTTAGTTCATGCTTCAAAATTTTAAACAAGGAAATATTGTTTGTGAGCCTTAAATAGAATAGTCATCTTATGAATCATGTCCTTGCCCCCTCATCTTTTATTTCCTACAATAATATCAATATTAGCTATGTAAGAGGCTATTTGTGTAGTTGGTTGGCCTGTAACCTACTGATAGTCTTTGAAGTTAAATTTACGTTGGATACAACTACAAGTTGCCACATCATCTCATCTTTGAATACCTCCAATCCTATTTAGGATACCTCTAGGAACACCCTCTTAGTTTAAGCTAAGATCAAAGTTTAGGAGATTTTATGCACTCTCATTAATTGGTGTTTAACTAACCCTCAATTTTTTTATGAACCACTATTTTTATTTCATGAACAACAACCCCTAGAATTTAAGGTGATATTATGTTCTAGAGTTTTGTAGTAGTAGTTTTAGGACCCAACACAATCAATTACTTGAGATTCAAATTACCAAAATAGCTAGAAATATCAACTTTAGGTCTCTTACCAATTTTAGAGACAACTTTTCATTATTTTACCTAATCCATTTATTTTTCCTCTTAGTCTTCTATATGTTGTTTGATAGCTATTAAATTTTCTCTTCTTTCAATTTTCTCATCATCACTTTCATCATTTCTAGGGATATGAGCTCTTTTTTAATCCTCTTCTACAATATCCAATCAAATCTTCATTCCTCTCATCATCTCAAACATTTATTCCATCTTTCTAACAACATTAACATCTTGTCCTTAATGCAAATGCCTCTTATCCTTGGATCTAATATAAACTTACTCAAGGTTGGCGATATATGCACAATTACTCCTATGAGCCACCTCACAATCAAAACTTTTTTTACAAGATTCTTGCATAGCACCTTAAGTTCAATTATCTATATACAAGTAGAAACCCTTGACCTTCACATGATGTAAAACTATAATATAATACCATATGATGTAGTCATGAATAAAGGTTCCAACTAAGGATCATCAAACCATGTAGCCAAGTAGATAAATGCACATTGTGGGACTTAATTGCAACATGAATAAATCTTATCTATCTAGAGTCTTTAAATACATCACAATATACCACAATGGGCTTATGATGTGATGCCTCTACCTTCAAAGATATATGGGTACAAATATGTGTGAACTATAAAATTTTGGAATGATATTATAATGTTCCTCAATCTTCTTGGATTTAGTTCTAAAGCTAACTTCAAATGATCATGGGTTATGCTTATATAGTTATCCATAGCCTTATGAATGATTTATGTTGGTCATAGAGGGACACAAAACTTAATTCCATACGAAATGTATATTTTGGTAGCATATAGCTAGGAACATTTTTTAGTGAACATGGTAAATAACACACATTGGGTCTTGATGTGATTCATACCATTAACCTCCCTAGGATCAATAATCTTATAAATGTAACCTACTATTGTTGTAAAGCTCAAAATTTTTTGCATGGTTGAATGATATTCGATATGTCCATGGTTACATCTAGAAATTTATGCCTTTTCAATGAGAACCATAAGTTTGGTGATCATATTATGAATAGAAACCTACAAACAAACAAACAAACAAATATGAAAGAAAATATTTTTGGGTGATGCAAGATGGCATTTCCATCTGGGATGCTATGATATTGTAGACACCTAAAATTGGAACAACACCAATTACCTAATAACATGATCATTTCCTCTATAATTGATTAAAAAAGTCTCAACTTATCCAATTAATTATCCAAATTTCATTCCCTTGATAATTAAATAATATTTTATCATTTAACTAATAAAGTCACTATTCATCACTATTCACCCACATTTGGTCTTTATCCTAAATAATTTAATCATATTCTTCTATATTCCACCTTAGGTAAATAAATCCAAATATTTAATTATCTAATTACTCCCATCCTCATCCCAAAAATTAAATAAATATCTTATTTATTTAATTTCCTATTTTCCTCCACTTTCCATTAAGCGGGACAAAACCATTTAGCTCTTTAATCCCCCACTTGCATGACCAAATCATGGATTTATTCCCTCAAATATGCCACATCTTCCAAGGTGTACAAAGGTATGGGTCCTTTATACACAAGAATGGGCCTTATACATGTGACATGGGATTTTATACAAGTTGAATGGGTCAAGGAATTGCCCATCCCTAAAGGTTACTCCCAAGTATCCCTTTCATTTTGACCATCCATATTTTCCAAGGGATCCTCAACCATGGATTCCCTTTTACTCATGGACACCTCTCCATCAACCAACCAGCTAAGGACTCTTGTCCTCCTCTCATCCTCCCAAGGGTCTAAACCAATATGTTCCCTTGATCTTCAATTTTAATTCTATCCATACAATCCTTGGGCCAAAAATCTATAAGTTGGCTTCAACCTAGGCCATTACAAGCCTTCATGAAATGAAACCTTATGTTGCTAAGAAGAGAACTCACATCTATAATCCTTGAGCACAACCACCTTACCATGGTGCAACAATGGTTAGTTTGGTGATAACACTTGTTTGTTTTCATCCTGTTTTACTAGTTACCTTTATGCTAAATATGAGTATTGCTCAAGTGTTTTGGGTAAAATGGTTTAATATCATTCTATCTTGTTCTCTTATGCTCAAAATTTCATGTACATAAATACCATTTGATTTAGTTTTGATCAAAGGGTCAAATTAAGGATCATCCAACCATGTAGCCAAATAGATAAATACACATAATAGAACTCAAGTGTTATAAAAATAGATCTTATTGATTCATAGTTATAAAATACATTATAATTTGTTGGAATGGATTACGATGTGAGGCCTTAACCTTAAAAGATATATGGGCACAAATATGCATGACTACAAAATTCTTGAATGATATTACAATGTTTGTTAATATGCTATTGAGCTTCTATATGATAAAGATTCAATATTCTTGGAGCTAGAACTAAAGCTAATTATCTTTGAATGATCATGATTGATACTTATATAGTGATCCTTATCCTTAGAAATGAATTGTGTTAGCTTCAAGGTGATGTAAAAATTGATGTTGGATGAAATGTGTACCCTAGAATTATGTAGCTAGAACCTTCTAGAATGAATGAGGTAAATAATGTATTAGGTCTCAATGCAATCCATCCACAAACCTCCCTAGGACCAATGAACTTATAAACATAACCAAGTTTTGTCACAAGGATTGTAACTTGTTATTGCATTGTTGAAATAATGATGTCTAATATTCTTATGACTGCCTTTGAAAATCTACTATGCTTTTGCAATGAGAGTTTCAAGTTGTAACAATCATATGATGATTGGATCATTATTGTAAACTTAAGAAAAAACAAATGTGAAATGAAATGTTTTTGGGTGATGTAAGATTTCTCTTACACCCTAAATATTGCATCAAATACAAGGCAAAAATTGGAACATGACTATTTATATTTTCATTAAAAACTACCACAACCACTCATAAATATTGGTGATAAGTCAAATCATGTAGTAATGTTGACACAAATTTATGATTTATATATTGGAATATAGTTGTTGACTAGGATGAAGATCATGTTAATAAAATTGTGAAGGTTGTATGGTAACACTCAAGATCTGAGGTATGATCTAGTGACATAGATCCCCCTAGATCAATCAACCACTATTTCTCTCCCTAGTTGATCCTTGTACTATGTGAAGTGATAATCAATAAATTAAGATTATAAAGTTGCATGTTTAATTATCAACCACATAATGTTTACAATATATTATTAAATTGCCTTTTTAGAGTTAGACATATTTGATGTGGTTATGCATTTATATATATTAGATCTTGGAGATATTTTAAAAGAGGATGAAATAAATAATTTTAATATGAATAGAGAAAACAATGCTTAACAAGTATCACATGCAGTTGTAGTCCTTACCTAAGATGACAAAAATAATTTGCAATGGTATTTTCCAAAA
Source organism: Sequoia sempervirens (assembly GCA_007258455.2). Lineage (NCBI taxonomy): Eukaryota > Viridiplantae > Streptophyta > Pinopsida > Cupressales > Cupressaceae > Sequoia > Sequoia sempervirens. The sequence continues at coordinate 35,453 of VDFB02031218.1, read as the reverse complement.
TTGTAAGAATATTTTATAGTTACATACATGGACTAACTTAGAATAGAACATAATTAACTTTTAAATCAAATATAATGAAATGAATCTTGTAAAATTTGGTTAATTTTTTGTTGCTCACAATTTCTTGTGCATTAATTAAGGCACAATTAGGTTGCATAGTCCATCGAGTTCTATCAAATTGCATTTGGTCTGCATTTTGTAAGAAATTTTTTATTAGCCTTCAACAATGGTCCATATGCAGGTGCAAACTAAATCTAATGGAAACCATGCATTCGTGTCACTAATGAGTATACTAATTAAAAAATAAAAATGATTATTGAGGACATGGAAGACAACTATCATGTTTTATTTTGATTGTATCTAGATAAATGGTCCAAAGTCTACTACTTCTCTTTTGCTCTTTAATTTTATTATCGATTCAATTACAAATTGATGTATGCATTTCTTCTTCTTCTTATTTTTCATTATATTTTTTAGTTTAATGGACCGGTTTTGACCTTTAAATATCATTATCCTATTTTATTTTGTAATATTGAAAAACTAACAATTTTTATTTTAAACATCTCTTGATAAATGTGAATTTATAATTTGGTGGCATCACAAATAGTCATTATATAACACTTGAATCTTTAGAATACTTTTAAGTAGTACCACCCAAAGAAAAAATGGAAGAGCATGATCAATAGGAGATGAGGGCTATGAAACTGCTTACATGTACATTGAAAAAAAACACTTCCTTCTAGCATTTTGTGCCATTTTTGGAAAGAAAAATGACTATGTAATAATTACTGACCAAATTTTGAATAGAAGAAGATGATCAAGAGTTGACAAGGCAACCCGATTTCCATTTTTATTTTTTTTAAAATTAATTTAAACACCTAATTTCTAATTAAAAATCCTAATTTTATATTTTAATGAAAGAGGAAAATTATTCAAGCAACAAGGAAATAACATAGAGAATAATTTATTTGTAAACTAAGGAAATGTATGCCATTGTGATGAATGTGTTACTTGATGAGAAAACATGAAACCCAATGCTATCTTCTAAATGTCAAAGTTGGGAGAACTGCCAAGGCATTAGAATGTTGTAACAACTTATCTCCAAAGGCTTAGTAAACTACTATATAGTGTGGCATGGTAACTGTCATCATATATCCCATTGGGAGAAGATATACATATATTGTATGCTCTTGGCTGCCACATATCATGCATAATCTCTTCGAGAAATGGAACAACATGCACAAGGGAATGCAAAAAAATATGAGGCACTATTGATTAGTAAGAAAACATAATGCTTAATACTACACGAATTACACACCATGATATGCATTTATTGTAGGAAAATTGAAATTGAAATTAATATTAATATTCAATTATAAACTCTACTTGATTGAGAAAAAAAGACTTATTACTATACATAAAATGATTGAAATATGTGATCATTACACATAGTGATTACATGACCATCAAATGCAAAAAGTATATTGGTGGTCCTTGTGAAAACTTTTTCATCGATATTGGAGTAGAGTGCTTCACATTGGTACTTGAATGAGAGCAAGAGCAGGTATACACATAAATTCAAGATGTATTAATACTTTGTTCATGCCATATATAAGAGTCCAATTACCGTGTTAGTTTTGTATGCACAATATTAGTATAACATAAAGCTATGTGGTATGATTATTGAATATTATAATTTAGACTCAACTACATTAACTCATATTATGTTTTTATTATGGTTAAATGATAGTGATTTAAACTTATCCATGATGAAGCCCTACAATGACCATGTACTGGTTGGTGTAGGTTGTAGTGAGCACTCATATAATGGACCAAACTCTAAAATTATGGAATGTTGTCCCAGAAGGAGAATGACAAGTGTTGATATACCCTTGAATATCATTGCCAACATTAATTTGTTGTAGTTGGAGTTCAAGTAAGAAGTATTTCTATAAATAGCTTATATATAACACAAAACAAAATTGATAGTCATATCACAATGAAATCCTCTCTTGAAAACCAACCATATAGAAGTCAAATTATGTTATTCAAATTTCACCTCAAAATTCCAATTCAAGTGTACACCTAAAGAAATATAAAGCTTCCTAATTATAATTAAATTACAAGATTGTAAACTAAATAAGGACCAAAAAGATTGGATTACTTTAGCTACCTTGTGTATGCTATGATTTGCACAACTTCCACATATCCCATTGTGTATGTTGAAGAACCTAGATGTATACTTCAACTAGAGTCCAACTAAGTATCCCGTGACTTCATATTACTAGACATTTTATCAAGCATAACCATCAAGACATATATACTATGAAAATTTAGGCATGGAAGCTATTAAAACTGGCTATTATAATTGTTTGTTTTTTAAAATTTGAAGTAGGGTCTTGAAAGTTTCTGAAAGGCCAAAATGCTCTAATTTTTTGTCTTATGATGGACCAAAATTATAGTTGTAATGTCATAAAATTGCACCCCATGGAAATTTCACATTTGCGCATTTGACCCTTGCACTTATGGCGCCTAACCGCATTTATGACAATAACCTTATGAGTCAAATTTTCAGGATTTCAACTCCATAAGGACCAATGATGAAGTGACAGCAGTCTGCCACCTCATTTCTCATGAAACAATGAGTTGGATGCTTGCACAACGCATAGACATCCCCACATTTTCATGAGTTCAAATGAGGAATCTTAGAATCCTTGACCCGTGACACGTATCTTTGTGACAAAATTCAGAGACTAACAACTCTTCCTGCCCATGCAGTTGAACAAAACCTTTCTTTTCACTCTCATTCTCATTCATTCTATCATTCTCTCATTTGAACTTGCTTCTCTTGCTCTTCTCTTCTCCATCTTGTTCTTACGATGAAGCTCTGTCAAACCAAAGTCTCTCCAACAACCAAAGCTCTCTTGCAAGTGCTCAATATTGTGTTTATTAAGCTAAGAGGGATCCACAGATTTTTGGTAACACTCTCTTGATTCTTGTCTATTTGCTAGCACATTATCTATTGTGTCTTTATCTCATGATACAGGTTCTCCCCATTGATCAGGGTTTTCTTTTATCACTTTGTGTCTTTCTTTCGTGATATAGGTTCTCCCCCCAAGCAGGGTTTGATTTTATCACTCTTGTGCCTACTTTACTTTATGCCTTTTATTCTCTCTATCTATTTGGTGGTTTGTGGAGGTGGGAACACCAAAATGGGGGTTTGACTGTGACAAGCCCCAAAACCACCCCAATATTTTTCCTCATTCGTCTTGTGTGCAAATTGATCGTGTGGAGCTTTGTGGGAGGCTTTGAAGTGTAGGACCTCTTGTAAGTTGGCTCTTCACCTCCCTTGTCATTTATTAGTATTTCCTACTTTCTGTCAAATTAATAGCTTAAATAGACCTCAAATCTAGAATAGTTAGTAGATCCTTTGAAGTTATGTATGAGGGTTTAGTGCTCTATTCGTACATGACACTTAAACGTCTTTGGGAATTCAACGCACCACATTGATGTTCCGCTCCTACAATGTTGTCCTCTGGTCGAGAATTCCTTCTATCTCAAAAATCTCAGTGTATGCTCTTTCGGTCCCCGAAGTTGTTTGTCTGTTATCACTTTTGAAACTTTGCTTTTGATCTACTTCTTGCAATTTATTTCATCTTATTCAACTCATTAGGTAGTTTGAGGTAGTTTAGGGTAGTTCATTCCCTGGGACTCTCTTGGTAACTAAGAGACTCGTGAGCAGCAAATCCCCCTTCTCTACAGTAGCATCAAAAGCTCCTTGACCAAGATAATTTAGTGGCAAGAGGTAGAGATACAATTATTGCCTTCCTTTCCCAAACCATTCAAGATGCTCTTGCTAGTTGTTACATAGCTTATATTTCCTTAAAAAACATTCCAACAAAGTTTTCATCTCATTAGTATTTAAATGAATTTATTTTTCCATAAGCTACTAAACATTGTTTGAGTTAAACTTATCATTTATTGTGTCAACAAAGAAGCCAAATCATTCCCCTAAGTTGCAACTAAGGGAACAACTATTTTTCATAAATTGCTCTACAAAATATACATTTAATATTGAGTAGTTCTTGTGGTTCATGAGATTGACAAGCAATAGGATTGAGAGAAGATAATTCCATAATAAATCACATCTAAAGGTGCCACAAGATACGCAATGTATTATCTCAATCTAGATATAAAAGGCACAATTGATTTTGAGTACAATGTACATGCTTGAAATGGAGAAACACTCTTAGAAGAAGAATTAATGATGGGCATCAATATGAGTGGATCCACTAAATTAGATCTTCCTTGTCACAAACCATAGAGCCAATGATTAGTTTTCATATAGGTGCTATCATGTCAAGGAATAGAATAGAAAATTACACTTATGTTTTCAATTAACACATGGAAATCCGTGTACTATGCTTTGGTTTTTTCCAACAAAGTTTTGGCATTGCAACTGCTCAACATTTGAGAAAATTTGATATCCTTTATGCTTTGATTGATGTCCATACCCTATTTTAAGGCCTTCATATTGGAAAAATGCCCACTATGTATTATCGAACAAACTTAAATGATAACCAATTGCGCAAATATGTGCCTTGCCTATAACACAAAATTTAAAATGTTATAAAATTAGTTTAATATTTATTTCACCATCATTTCCATTGATTGAGATTTTTCCAAATTTTAACAAATAAAACCACAATCCAATAAAAAAAACAATTTTTAGCATTTTTCATAGATGAAAATCTAATAAAAGATAACTTAGAAAATTGATTTTTTTCTTCTATTAACACAACTTTTAACATAAAGAAATATTATTAAAAAATTTAAAATCCCTTACGAAAAACAATGACTAATAATGAAGGTCATTGATTTCAAGGAGTAAAAGCTACAAGTGCCTATTATGAGAGTGGCATGAAAAACCTTGTTTTTAACATTGTGAAAACAATGATAATGTAGTCATGTAGAATTAAATTAGACCTCCAAAGGATATGAAATGAAATTAAAATTTTAAATTTTAATGATGTCCACGAGATCAAAAAACCTGTTAGACCCAAGATTGGAAATAACACAATAACCACCAAAAGAGCCAACCAACGAACCCCAACCCCTACTTTTGATTGTCCTCTATTTCTTTGTTGATCAAGTAATTTTCCATATTTGAAATTCATTCCTCATTGATCAAAGCTATTAGAGATTCAATATTTAGAGTATTAGTATAATTGGCTTGAATGTCCTCATATATCAAATACTCCATGATGATATGATGTTTACAATTTTGTTTCCACTGGTCCTGATGTGTAAAGATGACAAACTTTGTCAATGCACTCATGTTTGGGTATTTTCCACCTCCCTATTTCACACTTAAGATGGTGCGAGCTAGTTCTTAATTGGACTACTAACATTTTAGCTTTCTATTTTATATTCACCTCAATATAGTGTTTTTGCTCATGGTCACATGTGGGATTGAATTGCTTGATATACTATTCTCTTTTTTGCCTAAGTTGTTTTGTCCACATCACTGCTTTAACTTTCACTCTCACATACCTTTTGATTTTTGCATTTACATTTGGGCATTGTTGTATATTAATTCCTTGTTTATTCATCCACTTGATATTTTGTTTCATTCATGTGTTTTTTCTTCTATTTAACTTTTTCTTTGTTTCAATTTTACACTCGTGGTGAACTTTTATGTTCCCTATTCTCTTCAAACATCTCTACACTCAAATCATCTTAACCACTTCAATGGAAAGACTCCAACCTCAACTAAAACGATCTTATATGAAACCGTAACTTTAATTTTAGAACTACATTAAATATCTTTGTAATCATTCTATTTACCTTTAAGTTTTAAAATAATGCCACGTAAGTACAACAGACTTTGAAATTTGGAGCTTACAGCTAGTGGGTCCTTTCTCTACATCTTGTTGGCTGGATTCAAAAACTCGAGATGCTCCTCAATTTGATTGCTCGAATAAATATTTCTTGAAAATATTATATATATCACAATGACAAAAATGGTGAACAATAAAAAAGTATAAATTTTATTTCCCAGCTAAATGATTTTTTCAAAGCAGTTTATAGACAAATACAACCCAAGAGACTTTCTTATACCTGTTGGGCTCTGAGGATTACTCTTCACGGCTGACTGCCTTGCTCTGTTAATCCTTCGCTATACTCGTGGGAAGAATTATTGCAATTTTACATCTTAATTAATTTTTCATAATTTCAATTTATTTATTTTTGCCCTCAATTTGGCTACAGCCTATAGGAAAATGGAAAATTCTACACTCGACGAGATATTGCAGATGATACGAAATTCAAGCACGCAGCTTACTATCCGGATTTCGAGGCTTATCGCTCTGCTTTCCACCAACAAGGTATGTGTTTTCTTTGCTTTCTAATCATTTCCCTGTTAATATAATTGGGTGGGTCACTTGTGACTATCTTTGTTTTAGCCATGTGCTTAATGGATTGGGTTAATTTTCTCAAAATATACTGCAGCTTCATTCCACCATGCCTACTGCAAACAATGCACGGGCTTGATTGGGTTATAACATCTCTGTAAATTATGCAAGAGAATGCAATTTCTTTGAAGGAAAATCATGTTAGATATAAAATGGCCCTTTTAGAGGTACAAAATAATTCAATTACCAAAAGCATCTCTGCTATGCTGATCCAAGACACAAGGGAAGGTCTGCCACTGGGAGCGTCGGAACCCATTAAATATGGCTCTAGAATTAGGGCTTACTCATGTTTGAAAAGTAAATGTTTCTGAGGGAGAACCTTTGGATGGTTCTTTATGAGTTGGACAAGTTAAGGATAAATATGCTAACACGGTGGCCTTTTTGAGAATAATAAATTGTAAACAACGCAGGAATGTATTGACAGGAATCTTTGAAATAGTGAAACCTTATAGATGGTATCCCACATTCAGGACCTATGAAACAATTGGGGTCAAAACAACAAAGAGTACAAACCCTCGATTAAACAATTCAGGGCGACCTTGAATTTATTGTTAATGCATATTAGAAAAGTGTGATATCTTTATTGCATAAAACTTGATACAGTGGTTGCAATGCCACCACATACCCTACATCAGAAGACTAGGACCATTCTTAAATCTTATACAATTTTGCACCGTAAGAGATAGTTTGTGGCTGTTGTTTCACTTTTTGTGGAGAATCTGGATTAAAGAAATTCTGCCTGAATCTATTTGTTTGCAAAAGTGAGTTACCCTATAGTAACACAATCTTGCAGTCTTATACAATCTTGCACTGTAAGAGATAGTTTGTGGCTGTTGCTACACATTTTCTGGATAATCTGAATTAAAGAAACTCTGCCTGAACCACTTTGTTTGCAAAAGTGAGTTACCCTATGGCAATACAGTTACCTCAAAGCGAAGTGAAGCAAAGCAACTGCACTTGATTGGCTGACAGATAACAAAAAAGAACAGATCAATGATCTCATATAGCTCTATGGTACTAGATAGCTTGTGCAAATTATTTTTTTTTCCCTTCACCAAGAGTAAATCCACTTTGTAAAAGTCATCTTTCAAGAAAATCGTGTGCTATGCATGTGCCTTCTATGGTGATTGAAATATCATAAATTGAGATGGAGATCACACAAAAGTGGCCTTGGTGAAAGTGTGATTTGTCATTGTTGAATCAATTCAAATTGGCCTTGGAGTCTTAAAAATGGATAGAGACAAAGTTGGAGGCAATGCCTTGATGTAGGGGAATATCTCAGTTAGGCCGAAAGGACTTGTTGCCGCCAAAAACTTAGTGGATGTTTATGGGACCTCAAAAGCTAAGGCATTGAGGAAGTGTGAGCAAGAGAAGATTGATGTTGAGAAGTGTGTGTACGGGCAAAAACAGCAAGCCATTGGACAAAGATGATTGAATGCAATAGGCATGAAGAAGAGGTGAGAAAGGAGAGGAGACCACACGAATCAGGAGTGTGAATGTGTAGAGGATTGCACGATGGGTACAGTGATGGAGGATGTGCGATGGGCATAGTGATGGAGGATGCACATGAAAGGATTCTACATAGGTAGTAGAGGCAAAGATGTGTGTGAGCCTATGCACAAGGGTGTTAATTGGGTGGTGCAGGGCCTGTAGCTTTAGTGTGATGGCGCAAGGGTAGAATGAGGAAGCTAGGATGGTGGATGCATAGATTACCAATGACCTCGATGCAATGTCCCCTGTGTCCGGATCACTCGATTTTCGATTTACTCCTTATTGGGTTGACACGAATTGTCAACCAATAATTATCCGATTGAACTGAGTTTCCAAATCAGCAATAGAATAAATTTGAATAATAAATTCTGACTTAAATATTAAGAACGAGCTGTCTCTGATGCATAAATTGCATTTATGCCTTTGTACCAAATAAGAGGTTAGGCCTCTTTAGTTTGCTGTTTTCGGAATACAACCTTGTATTCTGGCTATTTATTGAGAGGGCTATTTCTGACTTATGCTGGTTAATGAGGTATCTTAATTGACTGATTTGCTGCTTCTAATTGTGTCTTTATATTCATGCAATTTGATGTTGGAGTTCTCCTGTTATGAGATCGATATGCCCGTTATTCTTCTTGTGTTGCTTGAAGATTAACCGAACATCAAACGTCCACCTTTATTCATGCTTCCCCAAAATATATGCAGATTTAGATTTCCCAGATATATGCTTTTGATTCCCCTGAAGACTATCGAATGTTGAAGACTCCTTTATGGAATTCCCGACAGAAGTATATATATATATTATATTGTCTTCACGTCTCCATTAAATTGAGATACTTCCTCAGACTTGCGCTTAACTAGCTTGACGAATGTGATGTTCCCTCAATTGCTGACTGTATTCTAAAGTATAATGGTGATACGATTTGAATGTTCTCCTTGCTGCTGGTTCGTGACTATAGTCTGTCGACTAGAATGGTGATAGCTGGTAATGTCTGATGAGAATACTTTTCTTCAAACACAATGGATAGGATCGGCTGAGTGTCTTCTGTTGAAGATTTCGCCTTGCAGAGAGCCCGTCTCCTTTTGTTCTATCTGTTTCCTCTGTACGCACTCTTCTGTTGGTGATGTCTTCTTCTTGAAACTAGATTCCAACAAGTGAAACCTTTGGTCTGATTATAGACGATTTCTGAGTGCAGCACTGTCGAATCTCCTGAAGTTTCTTCTTTTCATAATCCTCTTGGTCCTAGCTTCTATGCGCTATGCTGCTCCTTTGGTTCGTGATCTCCTTAGACTCTTGCGTGGTGTGTTCTTGACTGCCTCTGACTTTTCATTACTCGTTGATGATCCTCCCTCTCTCCTGCGTTTGTCTTTGATATAGCTTTGGCGTCAAAGAGACGCGTCTCCTCCCTTGGTCTTCATACGTCCCTTCATTCTAATCGCTGTGTCTTTTAGTTTGCATTTGTCTTCTTCCTCTAATTCGTCCTATTACATTGCTGCTTTAATCATTTGATTAGTAAATAACAGATAATATATTTTATTTGTTTGTAGCTAACTATATATATATATATTTGTATATATGTATAAATATACATATATATTTATCTATTCAGAAATGTAAATGTATCAATTTAATTCTCTAAATACTTCCCTTATGATGGGGACATCACACTCGAGACATGAGCTGGATAGATGGGCTGATATTTTTAGAGAGTAGATTGCCTTAGGGATCATGCTATTAGAAGGATGATGAGGGCAACAAGATTGACAACCATGATGGACAGTACATAGCTATGGGATAATTATTGTACGCTGTGGGAGGATGAAGATGTGACAAGAAATTTGTGTGCCAAATGGAATAGAGAGTGAGATTTTTGAATCCCTAATGACTATTTAAGTTGAGTGAGGTAAAGGAGAAAGAATTTTCAGGCCCTTGAACTTGCAGGAAGGATTAGTTTGAGAAAGAGCTAGTGGAAAGTTCAGCTCTTGTGTAAAGGTTGGACATCAAGGAAGTGGAAGAAAAAGGACATATCACCTAGGTGTGAACTCATGTATAGTGGTGCAGGTGCACCCTATCAAGAACATGCCTCTAGGAGGCAACTTCAAGTTTTGATTTAAAAATGTTGATCTCATGTTGTAATAAGATCTAATAGACTATTTTAAGCTTGCAATAGGTCATTTATAGTCATTTTGGTGTCATTTGATACATAGTGAAAAAGTTGCATAAATTGACAAATGTTGTCAAAAGCAATATTGTAAAAAATGCAACAAATTTGTAAAATGGAGGAATGTGAAGAGTTAGGTAGTTGAAAAGGTGGTTGGAGGCATTGTTTGAGGTTTATAAAAGCTCGTTGAAGCCTCTCACACTTCGAGGCTGGATGAGGAATGATGTAGGAGAGATTAAATTAATGAAATATTCTGTTTTTCAGTTATTTACCAGCATTTTCTGTGTTTCAGGCCTCTGTACGGCCATATTCAGTTCTCAAAACCTCTCCTTCTCCATTGATAGTTAAAGCCCTGTGAATCTACTTGATTTTGCATTTTGTTTCATTAAAATCCATTCAGTTTTAAGGAAGTTATTGCAAATTTATGCCAGGCGGGTAAAACCCTGATCTAGGTTATGCAGTGCGTAATAAAAATTATGTTTCTCTTATTTTCACTGTTGAAATCTTCTGGAAATTGGTGAAAGGGAAGTTTGTTATGTCCTCTAAGAGATTCCAAAGTGGCAGAGTCGAAGGTTGAGGTATGGGGCTGATGCTTTGATGCCCTAAGTCTGTAAATTCTGTGTACAGATTGGTAAAACAGGGGACAATGAAGATTTTAAGCACTTTGTTTGTGTATTTGGTGTTCTCCTTTGGTAATAGAGTTTGTAAAAGTCGAAAGGTGTATTGTGAGCCTGTTCAAGTCAGGGTTTGGTGAATTATTGAGTTTGAAGCCATTGTTTTATTAACTGTCCTGTCTTGTGGCTGTCTTATTCTGGAGTCCAAAGTGAAGGTTTAGGAATGGAGTTTGATAAAATATCATGAATACAGATTTGGGAATGGTCTAACTATGTTTTGCAGATATACTTGTACATGTTGGTACCATTGGTGAAGTGAAATGGGCTTGAAGATTGGAGTTGTGTTAAGTGACCTAAAAGGGCCTAATTGCTGATTAGGACAGTCTACTTGGAAAAGTCACATTTTTGAGTTGTCTAAGTGGGAAAAAGGATTGAGTCAGTCTTTTTGTTGTTGTTTAAAGTGTTTTGAAGAATCAAGAAGTGGTTTTGTGCTTTAATCTCAGTTTTGGTGTTGTGAAACAAGAGTTTTGTGAAGGAAAAATGAGTCCTAGTTGCAAGGACAAGCAAGAATAAGGTGAAGTCTTGTCAAGTTGAGATTGTGTGCCAAATGGAATAGAGAGTGGGATTTTTGAATCCCCAATGACTATTTAAGTTGAGCGAGGTAAAGGAGAAAGAGTTTTCAGGCCCTTGAACTTGCAGGAAGGATTAGTTTGAGAAAGAGCTAGTGGAAAGTTCAGCGCTTGTGTAAAGGTTGGACATCAGGGAAGTGGAAGAAAAAGGACATATCACCTAGGTGTGAACTCATGTAGAGAGCTTGAGCTGAAGTGCTCACTATATTGTAGGGTGTAGCCCATCATCATAATCTATAACCTCATGTTAATAGAATAAGTTAATTCTTCTACTTACCCTATGTCTTGAGCTTGTTTTGCATGTTTGTGAGTGTCTTGGCTGCATTGTTGGGCATCCCTCAATAGGGACCCCCAATGGTGATTGCATCAAGATGGTATTAGAGCTTAGTTTATAGCTGTGGAATTACATGACTCAAGGTTGACCATGTAGGATTGCAAGTGGAGGTCTTGTAGTAGTGGTTTCATGGCAAAGATTCCTAGATAGGATTGTGATGAGTAGTTCACAATAGTAGTGGTTGATGTTTACTGCTCTGTCCGATAAAATAAATACATGAATTAATAGAGATGACAATGCATATTGGATACAAGAGTAAAATTTATCTTTATTCGCACATGAAATTATTACAAGAGAAGACCAAAAATGGTCAGCCAAGGATCAGAGTCAATCCAACTAGATAATACCACTTTCCTTGATGATACAGAATCTATTTGAAGGACCTGATGGTTGCCAAGAGGAGTACAATCGTTATCCAATCGACGCTTATAACTACCCGAAGCCGACAAACAATTTATACATAGTTGGATACCCAATATTATCGAAACATAATAGACATTGTACCCTAACTACATCATCCCCCCCAAAAGGAAAAGTCATCTTCCAAACGACAAGTACACATCAAGTAACATTGACTTTCCAAATTGATGACGATATTGTAGACAAGGACCTGTAAACAAACTTGGAAGTGTACTTTGCAAACTTGGACTTGAAGTGTACTTGGAAAATCAAATGAGTGCGATAGGGGTTTGGGTGCAAAGCCCCCAGTGGGGTCAAGGGGCAGTGCCCCTTGCGGGGGTTTGGGGGTAGTGCCCCTTGCAGGGTTTGGGGTGGAGCCCCTGCCACCAAGCCCAATTTGACCTTCAAAACCACACAGATTTTTATGGCACACATCATTTTCATGATTTTTAAGATGCAAAAAGCAATGTTGACAAAGCCAAAAAAACAAAGATTTGGGAGTGTTTAACCAATGTATGATGCCGACCAGGGAAGGAATTTTTCGTACGATGGTTGACGGTCGTACAATGTCAACCACCAAAATCTCACAATTTTGAATTGTTGGCCGTATGATGTGGATGTAGAGTGATCGTTGTATAAGCAAGGGCATATGGTTGTTGGCAAGAGAGGAGCATACGATATGTTTCACCCTTGATCGTACTAGATGATGTCGTGTAATGCAAGAATAAAATGGCTGCCGTACAATGTGGGTAAAGAGCAGTTGTACGATGCAGAGTGAACCAACTAAAGGGTGCTTCTGTACTATGCAAGTTGATTGTACACTGTAGACAAGAGTTTTCCTGACAAAGACTGAATATTGTATGGTGGGAACTAGGAGTGAATGTCATACGATGTGAGCAGATGAATGTCGTATGATGTGAACAGGGAATGAGTGTCATACGATGTGAACAAGTGATGAGTGTTGTACCTTGCAAGCTATTGGTGTCCGTACGATATGCTCAATGAATGAATGTTTTAGTCATACGACTTGAATTTTAAAGGTTGCTTTACACCATACGTTATAATTTTAGGGAGGTCATACGATTGGAAGATCACACACTTGTCGTACGATGTGCTCAAGGTTATGTTTCGTTCCCTTCGTCAAGTGAAGTCATACTTGATGCTGCTATACTAGATGACAAGATAATGTTGGTTGTGTTATAATTGGACCCTTTATTGTTTTCACTTGCTGAATGTAATTTTTTAATATAATATTTTCGCCTTTTTCTTTCCAATCTTTCCTTATTTTCTTATTCTCTATTTATTTTTCTATAAATTTTCTGTGAAGTTGATTTGCCTTGACAAGTATTTGTACGCTCTAGATTAAATATTTTTCTTAGTACTCCGAGACGTATTCTCAGTAACTTTGCATTCTTCTGTAAAGTCAAATACCTCTACTACAATTGTTGTCTTTTGCCAACCATGGACTACATCCGATTCACATAAACTGTCCAACTTTTCAAAATTATTTTTCATTTGTTGCTTTTTCTTGAGAGTTGTGGCTTCAAGAAAATTACAAGTTGACGAAAATACCTCATAATCCTTCATTTGCTAGTGAAATAAGCCGTGGAGAGAATTTATTCATCCTCTGAGCATGACTATAATTCTAGAACCCCTTCGTCATTCTGCTCTATTGGACCCAAATTATACTTCTCTGTCCATTCTTCTTCAAAGTCCAAATCTGACGAATTGGAGAGCATTTATTCATCCTCTAATAATTACCTTTTGTCCCATTAAAACTCCAAGTACCTTAATACCTTGTTGATTTGCACCCACTAGTTGAAAAGTTGGTGGCCACCAAATGGTCGGCTTGCCCAAACTTCTCCAAGTGTTTTACAAAAGTACATTCACACTAGACCCATCATCAACAATTGTATTGGTGAGATTCCTTCCAAGGATCTCCATATTCACCACCACTGGTTTTTTTGTCATGTTAACTATCAGTAACATTGGATCAATCACTTGGTTGCTTGACAATAGAGGTTCAGTTATTGGATATTCATTCTCACTAGATTCCAATTGGGCCATAGCATGCACTATCTCATTCTCCCCCAATACAATAGCATTTCAAAGTTTAGGAATATTTTGTAATAAATACACTACTTTAAATGGTATGGTAGTTTGAAGTACTTGTCTTGTAATATTGAACTGAATGGTAATTGATGTGTTACCATACTTGCATTTGCATTTGAGTGGGTTTCGTTCGTTAGCCATGGCATTCTCCACTTTGGCCTTGCTTCATGGAGCCTTTCTTTTTCTATATGTGGGTTTGAGTACATAGCCTTCTTTGCTTGGGTGCGAGTAACGACCAATACTTCATAATGGCTTACATCAATCGTGTTGACACTAGATTTTTGCGTCGAACATCCAGTGTCTTCATGGTCTCTAGGTCCACACCATTTGCATGATAATTGCACTTTGTCCTGCTTGTTCTGATAGTCTCTCACAAAGTGTCCCCATTTGCTACATTGTCGACATTGTATAAGAAGGCATCCTTTGGGGTCATATTGTATTTGGCTTCCATCTCCTCTTTGATTCGATAACCGCTTGGAGATGCATTTTGTGGCTTCGATGGAGTGGACTCCTCTCCTTGCATAAAGAGTATTGTGTGCTCCTAGTCTTCAAATTGTATGGGCACTCCTTTATTGAATGATCCATAACCTGGAGAATCTCACAAAACATCTTTCTAGGATAGTTACCTTTTGTGTGCCCCTCAATTTTGCACTCAATACATGTAATGTCCCCTAATTGGGAATGTCCTAAACTTGCCCTAATTTTTCAATTTTCAAATAAATAAATGGGTTAGAGAATGCCTTCCACCTGATTGAAACCCTGCAAACAGATTAGAAACCATTTACCACAATAATACTAATTAGCAGATTATCATAATTAAACATCAATAAATTCATGACAAAATTATTAATTCAATTATAAAGCATTTTAATATCTTTGGAAAGCTCAACCATAGGAGAGCATAGGAGAAAGTGACTTTGATGGGGTGCCTTGGATACTCTACCCTAGGCCCAAGAGTGGATATACCATCCCTCTTGGCCTCATGTGGCCCGTGCCATCCATACGAGGTGGTCTACCTAGTGAGGTGTCCCCTTTCCATTATCCCCTCATCTTGCCAACCATTTCCCTCTCTCTATGATTTGACCTCTTGTGCTGATTCACCGTGATGGAGGGGTGAGATTACATAGGGTGCCCTAGAAGCCCATCTCTCCTAAGCCCAAAGCGCAGTACCTTTGGTACCTCCTTGGCCTCCTTGGGACTATCTGGTCTCCATCTCAGTAATACTTGGTCCCCCATCTCAAGGTGGCGTACCTAGGAGAGTGCCCCATCACCGTACCCCTCTTGTAATCTCAGCCCCCTCTATCATGGCTAAAATATTCAGGACATATGACAAAATATTAATCTAATATTTACTGATATAAGAAAGCAGTCATAACAGCAATATATCATTAGTACCTCGAATATCTATTTACGTTAAATTATATTGCAACTACATTATTGTAAATCAGATTTCATACCACCAATTTAAGAGACCAGACTGCTGCACATAAGCCAGTTAATTAATTATTTCTGATTTAGAGGGCGCAGGTCACTATTTCCTTTATTCGATCTATTTTCTGCAGATGATCGCTGATCTAATGTTCAGTGGATATTTATCCCCAGACTGAGTTAATCTTTTCTCCAATCGATTACTTCTGCTGTATCCCTATCTGTTCCAATTGTCTTGCTGTTCAATCTGTTTTTAATATTCAGAAAGTATTCCTTAAAGAGATACAAATAGATTAGATCCAGTGCATAATTATCAGTGTTCCACAGGGACGCGTTCCCCCCAAAAATCCTCGTGTTTCCTAGAGGGGGACGTCTCAGGACTTGGGTGTTGGAAATGTTGTCATTGATGTCAAATATGAGAGGACAAATGTTGTCATTGATGTAAAAAGAAATGGATAGGATTATTGGCAAGACTATTATCCATGTGTAGCAGGTTGATAGCAACAGATTTAGAGATGTATGACAGATCTTCAAGAAGACATATGGAAGAGTTTATGAGCAGACGTTTGAAGAACTTATGAGCAGATTTGTAAAGAATGAATAAGTAGATTCAGACATGAACAAAATTAGGATGCAAATCTGAAGGTGAAATCTCAAACATGAAACAACAATCATTCTAAGATAGCAGCAATTAAAGTTGGGTAATAAACAACAAAACAAATAAAAGTTAAAGTAGTGATTAAGTGTCGATAGAAGGCAGCAATTAAAAGTGAAAAACAATGATTCATATTTTTAATAAAAAGACAAAAAGTCACATAAAGACAAAATCAGAAAAAGAGAAAAGTGGATAAAGACAAAATCACTAAAAGACAAAGTGAATAAGACAAAACCATATGAGACAAATTGCTAGAAGACAAAGTCATTTGTTAAGGCAGCAATTGTTATTTGCAAAAGTACGTGATTTTCTTAGAGAGCAGCAATTTCTTTTGAAGAGATGTATCTATTCTAAAAAGTGGTGATCTTTGCAAAAGGGTATGTCCTTTACCCTCATTTGAAGACATATAAAAATAAGAAGATAGGAGTTACATTTGATGACATGAATTGAATGAAATATTTTTTCTGAGTATAAGGAAACGAAGAGGAAGAGGCAACACAATGACATATATTTCTGAGTTTTGAGATGTGAGAAAATGATTTTTGAATATGTGAGAGTGTGTGAGAATAAAAGAGAGTGAGTATGGCTGTGTAAAATCAGAACAGCAGGGTGTGTGTCGAGAAGAGTGTGGAATGGAATGTGGAGATATAAATGATATGAATAAATTATGAGAAGATGAAACATAGAATAGTGGAGCAGCAATTCAATGAGTAAGAGTGGAAATAAACAAGTTCATATACACAGCAGATTAAGAGATTGAGTCAAGGCAGATTTGTTAGTGAAAGACATGACTATTCAAATGGTTGCATCCTTTATCAAGTGTTGCACTGTTTGATAGGTTGAGATTGATATAAAATCAGATTCAATACAGATTAAAAAAGTGTATTGAATGTAGGGAGTGAAGTTAAAGAAAACATATTCAGATCTGTATATGAAGGTTTGTGTGGAGTGGTGTGTGAAAATGAATATCATTTGAAGAGCAGATTGTGAAGAGTAAGGGTAGGAATATGAAGCTGAGTGTGGTATGAATACTGATTGGAAAAGTGTATTGAATGTAGGGAGTGAAGTTAAAGAAAACATATTCAGATCTGTATATGAAGGTTTGTGTGGAGTGGTGTGTGAAAATGAATATCATTTGAAGAGCAGATTGTGAAGAGTAAGGGTAGGAATATGAAGCTGAGTGTGGTATGAAGTGAAAATTATGTTATGTATACCAGCAAATCCAAGCATATGAAGAGCAATTTTTAGAGAAGTATACATTCAGATTTGTGTTGAATTGTGAGATATGTTCAAGAAGATCTAGAAGAAGTTAAAGGGCAGAAAAATGAAGTGTAACTCAGATTTCTTTTGAGTGTATATGCAGCCCATGTATGAATGATAAATGCAAACATATATGATGAATATATGTGAAGATAAGAAGCAGAAATCTATGTGAAAATATTGGCGTAATAGTGATCTGATTTGTGAAATGAAAGAGCACTTGATTTGGATCAGATTTGAGGTAGAAAAAAGTGTGTGATCAGTCTTGTGAGAGAAGAAAATTTATATGTGTAAACCTGATTTGAAAAGAAATGACTTACTTAATACAAAATCAGATTTGTGATTGGATCAGAAGTTTATTTTGAATCAGATTTGTGATTGGATTAGAGTTGTGAGAAGGAAGGGAAGTTGTGACTGGATCAGATTCGGGTGTGGAGTTTTGAAGATAAATCTTTTACACCAGCAGATATATATACAGATTTGACAAGACTCATATGCAGATATAGAAGAGGAATGTATGACAAATCCATAGAGAAGATTATAGCAGATTTGTAAAAAGGATATTTGAGCAGCAATGTTCATCATCCGTTGAGGAAGCAACATTGAAGGTGGAGAATTATTTTTGAAGTTATTATCTTTGTTGAGTTAGGTGCTTGGCGAGTAGGAGTTGGTGCTCCTTGTAGGTTGGTGCCTACTAAATTAGAGATAGGAGTTGATGCTCCTTGTGGGTTGGTGCCTACTAAAGTGTGAGAGTTGGTGATTCAAGTAGGTTGGTGCCTACATTCATTGTAATACTTATATAATTCATAAAGTACATTATTTGTACCGTGGTTTTCTCTTGTAAGGGTTGCCATGTAAAATCTTGGTGTCAACTTGTTCATATTGTTATATTCTTGCATGGTTGATATTGTGTTAGAGTTTAAAGTGGATAAAGTTGAGAGGGTAAAAATTTGTTAATATATTGATTCACCGCCACCCCCCCCCGCCCCTCCTTCTACCCCCTCTCAGTATATTTTGTGCTCTTCATTGGGGACTTGAGGGGGACGTCCCCCCACCAGCCCACCACTAGCGCCACCATCCCACCACCAATGTCGTCTCCAAGATGCCGCTAGGACTTTGAGGATGCTGGGGTGTCCTCAAGATGTCTAGGGGACTCCTAGTTGTCTTCAAGATGTATAATTCTTATACTTATACATCTTTTTATAACTATTTTTTCAAGTACTATATGTATTTCAGCACCCTGCCGCCCCCCCGCTGTTGTCCCCCTGCCGTCCCCCCACCGCCCCCAAACTTAGACCCCCGGTCCCTGCGTCCCCTACCATCCCCCCGTCCCTGTCCCCGAAACCCTATGGAACACTGATAATTACTAACAAGGATTAATAATTGCTGCAAGCATCATTATTGCATAATCCTATAATACACATACCTACATATATATTTATATATATATATGTGTGTGTGTGTGTAATGTTTTTATTTTAGCCATACGTTCTTTTGTGTTTGATAGCCTATTTTTCGGAAGCCCGTAGGCTAGTCAGAAGCTGAAATTAGGGTTTCCACTTTTAGAGGAGGTTTTGAAGGCTTGCATGCGAGATTTTCTAATGCATGTCTGGTGGAGCTTTCTGGGTTTTCGAAGAGCTTCGGGGTGTGGTAACATGCATGACGAGATAACGACTTGCATTTTTGGCTGTTTCCTTGGCAGTTTTGGAGGCTTGCATGTTGGTGTTTTACAGTTTTGATTCTGGATTCCTTCTGGGTTTTCAGAGAGCTTCGCGATGGTGTGACATGCAACTGAATTAGAGAACTTTTCCGGACTTGCTATTTTTAGTAAGTTGCGAAGGCTACTCAAAATGTGGAGAAAATGAGTTTGGAACAACTTACTATTTTTAGCAGTATGCTATTTTTAGTAAGTACTATTCTTGACAGTGCTATTTTTAGCAGCAACTCAACAATTCAGTGCAGTGGCTATTTCAAGCAGGTCAATCTGAGCAGTTGGTCATCCAACATTCTTGGGCTATTTTTGGCAGGTTTGAACTTGTGCTGGGCATTTCTCTTGATGAGGTAAAAGTTTTAAATTAAGTGAAATATTTATAACGCTGGGTGAACGCCTTAGTGGAGAGATAAGTGATTTTAATTTTATATGGTATTTCACTTAATACTTGATGATTATTTATAGTTTAATGTTTTGGCGAGATTTTGGCTAAGGCTTGGAGGACGAATTATTTGAAGAGGAAATCAAGTCATATTTTAATTTGGGCGCCTAGCCTGGAGGAGATAAATACATTTTATAATGTATTTAGCACTTGATAAAGTGGGATGCTAATGTAATGTCCCCTTTTTTCCTAGGACAATGTGTTCCCAGCTCAGTGTCGCCAGAGGGTTTTCGTAGTGTGCTCTCTGAGGCTTTTTTCAGGGTTGTGGATCATACTTACTATTTATAGTAAATCACTGGGTCTTTAGTTTGGTCAGCTAACGGAGTTCTACATTTCGCATGATGGCATAGTTATATCTTGAGATTATTTTAGTTAATATTGGTCTTATGAATTAAATATTAATAACGACAAACAATAAAGTTAAATTAAATAATTTAACTTTTGCGTTGTTAATAAATTAAAAGGGACTTTAATTTAAAAGGGGATATGAATTATTTTAAAAGAATACTTTATATATTAAAGTATAGCGCCCAAATTCAAAAAGGATGAATGGCAAGAAATAAAAGTAAATTAAATGAAATGAATTTTGAAATGCAATTTGGGCGTGGAGTTGGGAAATTTATAAAAGGTGATTGAGAGCTCATTGGAGGGGTATGTTGGATTATTCTATTTCTCATTTGAAACCCTTGTGGGTTCTGGAGATTGAACCTGGTTCATCTCGAACTTCTGGAGGACGAAACCCCTCCTGGAGAATATCATCCACGGTGGTGAAAGATCCTCTTTGGGTGATTGTCGATAGATTCATTCAGAGTCTATTCTTGTGCTTCATTTGCATATTTTGGGAGATAATTGTTAAACATTCTTGACAAAGCGAGGTTGAGTTTGTTATTCAACTCCACAGGTGATGCTATGAATCCCCATATTTCAGTTGTGAGATTAAATATATTGCAGATGTGATTATGGGTATTGTTTGATTACATTTCACTTGTTTGGGCCTGTTGATGCTATCATACAGCTTCGGGTGTATCCTTCCAGCCGATCTCCTTACATGATGATAAATTAAATTATAGCCGATGGCTATTTAATTTATGAAGATAGCGATTGGATGAAGAGGCACAACTTATAATTATTGTGAAGATACAAATTTATGAGGAGGCGTGATCTTCAAGGAGGCCGACTTCTTGTGTGTAAGAGACACGATTTTTGGAAAGAGGCCGACATGTTGTTCTTGGAGAGTCACGTCTCTCCCTTCATATTGTATATATACTCATTGGTTGTATCTCCTTCATCTATTCATATTGTCCATTCTCAAGTTCAAATTTACAAGTGCGAGTTCATCATCAAGAGCAGATCGATATTGTAGAAGGCTGAGTTTTATCATTAGCGAATTGCATCATTGTGCTGTTGTATTTGCATCAGATTGTGGTGCTTACTCTTGGCCATAATATCGGCCTCTATTGTAAAGGAGACATTCTTTGTGGTTCAATATATAAGTGATATATTGTTGCTGGGTTTTTCTCCCTCAGGAGGAGGGTTTTCCTAGGGTATCTGCTGTGTTATTGTGTCTGATTTTGAATTAATTTTCTATGCTTTACATCTGATCATAAAACTAACATGGTATCAGAGCGGGTTTGAAGAAGATCTTGATCAGATTTAGTCTTGCAGCGATACTCTTTATTCTCTTTCTCATCCTTGATCACATCTGTCTCTCATCAAGATGGTGAACGGACTTAAGATCAAGGATAGACTTGAGGGAGCAACAAATTTTACATCTTGGAGATTCCGAATTATGCTCACCTTGGAGGAAAATGAATTGGCTGAGTTCGTGGAGAGCAAAGTCCCCGAGCCTACGGATGAGGAAGAGAAGGTTCAATGGAAGAAGAAAGATATTAAGACGAAGAAGATGTTAGTTGATTCCGTGAAGGACCATATTGTTCCTATCGTCTCCAAGTTGAAGATGGCAAGAGAGATGTTTAAAACCTTGGAGGAGATGTATGAAATCAACAACACAAGCGTGCGCTTGCACTAAAGCAACAACTCCATCATGTTAAGATGGCGAAAGGAGAATTTGTCATCGCCTACTTCATGAAGATTTCTGAATTGAGAGATCAACTCTCTACTATTGGTCATATTGTTGATGACAAGGATTTGACCATGTTGGCTCTTAATGGTCTTCCTTCATCTTGGGAGTCTTACATTCAAGGAATTAGTGCAAGATCGAAACTTCCCAAGTTTGATCGTTTGAGGGCGGATTGCATTCAAGAAGAGTCTAGATTGGCTGCGAGAGGTATTGGTCAAAGCTCCACTAATGAAGACATTCATGTTCTTGCCACTCAATCCTCCAAGAAGAAAGGGAAAGGTGGAAAGAAAGGATATTTCAAGAGGAATAGAGATAAAGAAGCTGACGGTGCTCCTGCATTCAAGAAGAAGAGGGACCTCTCCAAAGTCCAATGTTTTAGATGTGACAAGTATGGTCACTATGCAAAGGACTGTCCGACTAGGCCTAAGCAGCAGGCTTCCATTGCAGATGTTGATGAAGTCTCTCCGCAGAAGGATTCAAGTGAATACCTATTCTATTTGGCCTTGTCAAGCAATGTACCTACCGACACCAAGACTTGGTTGATTAATAGTGGTGCCTCTCGCCGCATCACCGGATTTAGGGAGCATCTAACTGATTTGGTGGAGAGAGATTCTAGTGAACAAGTCATTATTGGAGATGATGCTTGCTACTTTGTGAAAGGAGTTGGGACCTCCTCTCTTAACTTGGATTCCAACATTTCTTTGCAATTGAGTGATGTGCTATTTGTTCTAGGCATCAAGCGAAACCTTGTTTCCATTTCAGCCTTGGAAGACAAGGGGTACCAAGTTGCATTTTCAGAAGGAAAAGTTCTTGTATGGACGAAGAACTCAAGCATCAAGACTGCTTGGGTGATTGGAGTTAGACATGAGAGCCTCTACAGACTATGCACTCGTCCACTTCAGGCTCTATTACATGATTCTTCAAGTTCGTGTAAACTTTGGCATCGAAGATTGGCTCACCTTCACTTTCGAGCACTACCTATCATGGAGAGAATGGTCATGGGTATTCCGAAATTCAACCAGGAGCATGAAGGTACTTGCAAAGGCTGCGCTTTGGGTAAGAATACAAAAGGTCCATTTCATAGTAGTGAAAGTAGATCCAAATGTATTCTAGATATTATTCATTCTGATTTATGTGGTCCAATGTCTATTGCTTCTTTGAGTGGTTTCTTGTATTACATTATTTTTATTGATGACTACTCTAGAAAGACTTGGATTTATTTCGTGAAATCTAAAGAATCTGAGGAGGTATTAGAGAGGTTCAAAGAATTCAAAGCTTAGGTGGAAAATTTGTCCGGTAAGAGGCTCAAAGTTTTGAGATCCGATAATGGAGGAGAGTACACTTCCGGAAGCTTCCGTAATTTTTGCATTGAAGCTGGGATTAAGAGGGAGTTCAATGTCCCTTATAATCCTCAATAGAATGGTGTTGCTAAAAGGAAGAACAAATCTATTGTGGAAGCAGCCAAAGCCATGATTCATGACCAAGATCTGCAAACCTTCCTTTAGGCGGAAGCATCTAGGACAACAGTCTATGTTCAGAATAGAAGTCCACATCGCATTTTGGAGAACATGACTCCTGAAGAAGCATTCATAGGGGTGAAGCCGGAAGTAAGTCACTTGAGGATCTTTGGTTGTCCTGTATATGTTCATGTGCCTAAGGACAAAAGGACAAAGTTGGAACCTTCTGGCAAGAAGGGAATATTTGTAGGTTACAGTGAGACATCAAAAGCCTACAAAACCTACATTCCAGGTTAGAAGTTGATTGAGATCAGTAGACATATCACATTTGAAGAGGATGTTGCATTCAGAAGATCCAAGGGCACTCACATGGAGATAGATAATGAAGAGTCTCCTCAAGATATGGAAGTTGACCATATTGCTGAGATTCAGAGGGAGGCTCCAGAACCTAAAGAAGATGATGATCCAGTTGAGCCCTTGGAACCTACTGATGGGCCTACAGATATTGTGATTGGAAGAAAGAGACCTCTTTGGGCTAGGAAAACAATGCAGGAGACAAAAAGGTTTGCAGCCCCAAGAGGAACCTTCAAAGAAAGCAAGAATAAGTTTTCTAGCTATGTTGCGTTGATGAGTCAGATTATTGAGTTTGAGCCTTCCTGTGTTGAGGAAGCTTCTAGTCAGCAGGTTTGGAGAGATGCTATGGTTGAGGAGTATCAATCCATTCTTAAGAATGATGTTTGGGACATTGTACCTAGACCCGAAGGTAAATCTGTGGTATCTTCTAAATGGCTCTTCAAGATCAAGCATGCGGTTGATGGGAGCATTGAGAAGTACAAGGCTAGGTTCGTGGCTAGAGGATTCTCACAGAAAGAGGGAGTTGACTATGAGGAAACCTTTCCTCCAGTTGCTCGCTATACTTCAGTCAGGACCATCATTGCTATTGCTACATCTAAAGGATGGAAGATTCACTAGATGGACGTGAAGACAACATTTCTGAATGGTGTGTCGAGGAAGAAGTATATATTGAGAAACCTGATGGATTTGAGGTACATGGGAAGGAGTCTCATGTTTGCAGGCTGAAGAAGGCCTTGTATGGTCTTAGGCAGGCTCCTCGTGCTTGGTACGAAAGAATTGATCGTTACCTGTCAAGCTTGGGCTTCTCCAAGAACGATGCTGATTCAAACCTGTACTTCAAGGTAATTGATGGCGAAGCATTGATTTTGGTTTTGTATGTTGATGATTTGATTCTTATTGGAGAAGATCACCTCATTATCAAATGCGAGGAGTTAGCTTCTAAATTTGAAATGAAGGATCTTGGTCTCATGCACTACTTCCTTGGCTTAGAAGTATGGCAAAAGCTAGATGAGATGATTCTAAGTCAAGGGAAGTATACTATTGATATTTTGAAGAGATTTGGTATGATGGATTGCAAATCCATGTCTACGCCTATGGAGACCAACTTGCATAAGTTGAAAGAGGCTGCAACTAGTTCAAATCTGGTATATTCCACGATGTACAGGCAATTGATTGGATCATTGATGTATCTAGTCAATACTAGACCGGATATTTGCTATGCAGTGAGTGCACTTATTAGTCAGTTCATGTGTGAACCAAGGCAAATACATCTAGTTGAAGCAAAACATATCCTGAGATACTTGCGTGGCACAGTTGGATATGGGTTGAGATATTCTTCAGCTGTGGATCTGAAGCTACATGGTTATACTGATTTTGATTGGGAAGGGTGTGTTATTGATCGGAAAAGAACCTCTGGATGTTGTTTCAGTTTGGGGTCTGCAATGATATCCTGGTGTAGCAGGAAGCAGTCTTTAGTGGCACTGAGTACAACAGAGGCCGAGTATATTGCAGCTTGTGTGGCAGCTTGAGAAGTAGTATGGCTTCGGAAGCTCCTTGCAGGATTGTTTGGACAATCAATGGAGCTTACTATCATTCATTGTGATAACCAGAGCTGTGTGAAGCTTACTGTCAAACTGTGTTCCATGCAGAACTAAGCATGTTGAGATCAAATACCACTATATCGAGATATGGTATTGAGGAAAGCAATTCATTGAGGTATATCAGCATGAGTGAGCGACAAACACTCACCAAGCCTCTCCAGGATAAAGTTTGTGTACTTTCGAGACAAGCTTGGTATGGTGGAGAATCAAGCCCTAGTTGAGAAGGAGTCTCAGTAGTGATCCTCTTTAATGCATTTCTCTTTGAGAGAGATTTGAGGTGCAAGCCCTTGTTAATGCATTTCTCTTTGAGATTTGAGGTGAAAGCCCTTGTTTCCACCCTCTAGGAGAGTCATGGTGGATGTCATGTGTGTGACTCCATGACAACATCACGTGAGAGAGTCCGTGATGATTTTCTTGTACTTGTGTTTTCACCCTCTGGGAGAGCCATGGTGAACGTCACAATGAGGTGACAACATCACGTTGAGTGATGAGCACTTGTACATACCATACATGGGTGTAGCCATGATGGTTGATATCACGATGAGGTGATATCTTTCTTTTCCACATATGGGAGTAGCCATTGTGGTTGACATCACGATGAGGTGATATGTCTTGTGCAGTTGGAAGTATGCTCCCTAGCTGAGAGGAAGTGTTGATGCTATCATACAGCATCGGGTGTATCCTTCCAGCCGATCTCCTTACATGATGATAAATTAAATTATAGCTGATGGCTATTTAATTTATGAAGAAAGCGATTGGATGAAGAGGCACGACTTATAATTATTGTGAAGATACGAAATTATGAGGAGGCGCGATCTTCAAGGAGGCCGACTTCTTGTGTGTAAGAGACACTATTTTTGGAAAGAGGCCGACATGTTGTTCTTGGAGAGTCACGTCTCTCCCTTCATATTGTATATATACTCATTGGTTGTATTTCCTTCATCATCTATTCATATTGTCCATTCTCAAGTTCGAATTTACAAGTGCGAGTTCATCAAGAAGAGCAGATCAATATTGTAGAAGGCTGAGTTTTATCATTAGCGAATTGCATCATTGTGTTGCTGTATTTGCATCAGATTGTGGTGCTTACTCTTGGCCTTAATATCGGCCTCTATTGTAAAGGAGACATTCTTTGTGGTTCAATATATAAGTGATATATTGTTGCTGGGTTTTTCTCCCCCAAGAGGAGGGTTTTCCCAGGGTATCTGCTGTGTTATTGTGTCTGATTTTGAATTAATTTTCTATGCTTTACATCTGATCATAAAACTAACAGGGCCATAGTTTTCAAATATTGTAATGTGAGATTAAGGAGATTTTGAAAATTATTTGCTGGGCCGTACAGTTTAACCGGACCGTACATCTTGTATGTTGTACACCCACTCTTTGAATTGCATCTTGTATTTGAGGCAGTAAATTGATATGGGTAGTGTTTCAAAGGTAATGTTTTGGGTGGACAATCATTTCTGAGCAGATAAAACCAAGTTTAGAGTTGAAGTTGGAATTTGTGGAGTTGGCCGTACACTTCCAGAAGCCGTACAGCATTGTGGTTGCAGTCTCAGATTGGAATCAAACATGGCTATGGGCATTGAATAATTATTATTTTCTTAGCTGAATATTGTTTTCTAAATCATTGAATCAGGTGTTAAAGCTTATTCTAAATTTCTGAAGCTTCCGTACATTGGTTGTCTCATGAGCAAATGCTGTACCACCTTGATCTATTCGAGTGCTTTGACAGAGGTCATTAATGGTTGTGGGTAATGTTTTGAAAGCTTTTCCTTGATGATATGATCAGTGCAGACCGTTGAAACAAGCATTCAATCTGCAAGTTAATTTTCTGGGTGCAGTCGTACATATACCCATACATGTGCAACCGTACAACATGTTTGGTGTGCAGATTTTGATAGTTGCTAAAAATGGTGATGGGCATTAATTTAATAACCTTTCTAGAGCTGGGCAACTATTTTGGTACCATAAAACAGCTGCATTAATGTGAGTTTGAAGTTTTATTAAAGCTATGCCTTTCCCATACTTCCGTACATGCCATATAGGAGTGAGATAAATGGAAACATTTACCAATTGGTTGAATTGCAAGTATAATCTGCTATTTGAAGGGGCAAGAGAGGCTCTGCAGTCTTGGTGTGAGGAGATCAAGGCCCAAAAACCGTACTTCTTTCTGCTGCTGTTGATATCCTACCTGCACATGGACCTTTATCAGGTGTGAGCCATCATTGTGAGTCAGTGTGTGCGTTTGGGAAGGTTCTGATGCTCGTGAGGGAGTTGTTGGAGGTCTAGTTGCTGAGGAGTGGTGGGTTTTCAGTCTTATATATCCCTGTCATGGAGCTGAGTATGCATATTTGACCTTGGCGTACCAATTACCAGGTCTGAGACACTTAAATTTAGACCTTCAAAATTGTTGTCATCAGTCAGTTTGGTATTTTGTAAACATTTCCTTGCTGCTGTATATTTCTGAGGTCAAATTCTTATATGTCAATTCAATATTTACACTCAGCCTGAAACTGTACAAGTCTGAAGCTTATCTTTGTTCTTATATTATCATGTTCAGTCAAAAAAATGTGGAATGAAATGTAGAAGTCTGTTTATCAGTTGGTGTAAGCTTTTTCATTTTGAATTTCATTATTATATGCAATGTTATGAGCTGAGTTTGTTAAAATGGCACATCCATTTAACTGAAAAAATATTGAGCAAAATTCTCAAGTCAAATCTCAGAACGGGGTTGGCCATTACAGCCAAAGCTTATGTTTTATTTGCAAATTAAATAAAAGTTATATCTTCTCATGTTTGGACGCCCAAGTAAGGAGATAAATGAAGATTAAATAAAATGCAAATGCAAGTGGAAAAAGTGGATTTGAAATTCAATTAACTTGGGCACACTTTCTAGAAGCAGCTAGAAATGTCACCTCAAGTCTATTTAAGGAGGGTCTTGCTCTCTCATTATCATTGATTGTTTACCTTATAGAAATGCTGCTGGAATGTTTTCATAACCTGGCTAAGAGGGAGCTTAGCAATTACACCACTCTTCGGGCCTGAAACTATGGCTTCCTAGATGGTCTAATGGAGTGTGCTACATTCAATAGTGCATATTGAGTAATATTATTTCAGTTTTGATGATTTTGTTGAATTTCAGGTTGCTAGTTTTGTCTATGGCTGAAGCTAACTTTCATTTGCAGCTCATTGCTTGATTTTCTTTTCATTTTGGGTATTGGCTAAAACCATTTCTATGCCCTAGGCGCCCCATTGTGCAAAGTTTGGTGATTTTTAATGAAGAATTTGATTTTATCTCGCAAGGTCGCCCCCCTTGAAGGCTGTTCTTGCCTAGCAAAAGTTTAGAAAGTTCATTACGGGGTTGTTGCAGCTGTTTCTTAGTCACAACTTGGTCGCCATCACTCTTGAAGTCTGTTGCATTTGGTTTCATATCATTCGGTGAAGTTTTGGGGAAGTTGTGAGCATTTTAGTGAGTTTATGCTTGATGGTCTAAGTTTGTGTTTTGCTGGTTATTTATATTAAACTTGTAGAAGTTCAGATTTTGGGTTGCATTTTCAGTGATGCTGAGTCTGTGATGTTGGAGAAACAATCTTACAACTGTTGCATTGATTTGACAATTGTAATACTTTGTAGTTTGTAGATTGTTGCATTGTAATGCTGCAAATAGTAGTACTATTTCAGTCATTTTAATTCTGTAATTACTTAGTTTTTTTTAACCAGCAAACATTAGCAATCTTTGGACAGTTTACCGCCAGAGAAGAGAATGAACCAACACACTTAAGCTCTTGGATGGTTTACCGCCAAGAAGGGGAATAAACAATTGTTATTTCATTGTAATAGCTCCCGTTGAATAAGTGGTCGAGCCTTCTTTCTTTTCAGTTACTTTTTCGCTCCCGTTGAATAAGTGGTTGAGCTTTCATCTCAACATTGTACTTCATTTGAGCACTAATGATTCCCATCGCCATATGATAGCACCTCACCCACCTCAGGTCTTGAGTGCACATTCTTGGTGTTGGGTTACTTTCCAGCATTGTAATCTTTCAGTTGCTACTGATTCTCGGCGCCATATGACAACACCTTTTCCATCTTGGGATTGAGTGTGCATTCTTGGCGTAGAGTTACTTTCCAGTAGTTGGTTTTGGATTGAGCTAACCTTAACGGGTGCCTGTTGTTCTGGATTATTCATTGAAAATTTTGAAAAAAATTGGTTGGCTCATTACAATGTGTGTATATGTAATTAAATTAAACTTACTTCCCTTATTATTGATTAATCATTTGTCTTCATATCTATCTCATTCAACCATGTTCTTACTCCCATATACTTCTTCATATCTGCTCCAATTCTCAAAAGATATCCGATTCTTTATCCCAAACTGCTCATACAATCTCCATGAATAAATCTGCTTTAGTACTCAGAAATAGATATGTTCTGATTATCTCCCCCTTGTTGATTATCTATGACTGATTTTATATTCACTTTTCCCCATGAAATGATACATCTCTTAGAAGGGAGATAACCTCTTGAAGAGGCATGACCCTTTTGTTTATCTTGATCACTGCCCTTAGAACTCCCTTATTAACATTGCTTTTGCAAGAGTCACCTCCCTTGAGTTAAGCGTTGCCTTATTAGGAATTTATACTACTAATAATGAACTTAGTCGGCCTTAATATAATTGCTTATTAAATTCTAGTCGGCTCCTTTAAACTAGTCATTACTATTGATATGAGCGGCTGCCTTTTTTAAATCCAATCGCCTAATATTATTTATTTACATAGGTTGCAATTTTTTTAGATTTAAAATCTGTTAATCCTAGTTTTTAGTGGGGGCATGACAATACACCATAGTTCGTTAGTTTCTTTGTTGGTTTCTATCTCCACCTTCAATTCTTTCATCATTTAGAGCATGTCCCTCTAGAGCACTTGTACTGTTCCCGATTCATTGTGACTATTGTCATCCAAACTTCCCTCTTCCTCTATTTTTCTTTTACTATATGAGGACATTTTATCTTCACTTTCTATGTCCATTGCCCGATTGTGGGCTTATGAATAGGAAGAGGGTGGTACTACCTTCATTTTTCTTCTTAATGACAAAAGTAGACCTTCGATGAACCATCTTTTCTAGAGATTGTTAGCTGGTTTTGTTTCTAACTTTACAAACAATTCTTTAAGTCTAATTATAATGTCGCACATTTTTGTGCTTACCTTGTTTTGTATTGTAAATTTCTTCTACTATTTCATTTTCATCACGAGGCAATTTAAACTCTTCTTTGAAAGATTTCTTTAATCTCTCCCACATATTTTGGGAGGCTTGGTCAATTTCTGTATACCAATCAATCACTACAACTCACAAGGTGGTTGGAAATGATTGTAGCCAAATTGCTTTATCATCTTTGCCCATTTTCCATCCAAATTATTTCACAAGTCTTATAGTGCCTAACAGGATCCTCCGTTCCATTGCTTGTAAACTTGGGCAACTTTTTCTTTTCTCCACTAGGGCTTACCATGATTTTATTCTAATGCAAACCTACCACTTGGAATCTGCTTGCTAGGGAGTTTTGATTTGGATATTTCGATGCTTCTCTCGCACTCTTGGCCATGTAGGAATCCTTAACTCTTCTCTCAACTTTAGCCTTCCAAGCACTTGTTTTGCCTTCAGATTTTCTTTTATACACCCTTGCTTCAACTTCTTCTCCTTTGATTGACAACCTTTCAATGCCCCAAAGGCTACTCTAGTACAATTCTATGAAGGAATGTGACTTCATCTCCCAACTTCCCTCGTCTAGAGAAGGTTGTCTTGACTTTTCAACTTGACTGCATTCTCAAGAAGGGCTTTGACTTGGGAATCTTATGATTGTGTTTTCCTCAAGTGTTTCTTGTAATCTTCCCCTTCGTTCCCTTTGCTTGACAATCCTTAAAGATTGCTCGATCTCTTGGTCTTGACCACCTTGTGGCCTTATCTCGCTGTTATTGGGATCTAAGGGCATGAATCTCGTAAATCTGACCCGATTTCTTTTAAGGCAACAATGCCAAATGTATTTGATAAAATAAATACATGAATTAATAATAGAGATGACAATGCATACCAGATACAGGAGTAAAATATATCTCTATTTGCACATGATATTATTACAGAAGAGGACAAAAAATGGTTAGCCAAGGATCAAAGTTGGTTTGACTAGATCATACCACTTTCTTTGACGATACACAATCTATTTAAAGGATCCAACGGTTTCCAAGAGGAACACAACCATCATCCAACTAATGCTTATAACTACCTGAAGTCGACAAACAATTAATACATAGTCGGATAACCAATATTATCAAAACATAATAATAGACATTCTACCCTGACTATAGTTGACCTAAGGTTGTGAGTAGAGGAGAGACTTACAAGTAGTGAGTCGTGGAAGAGGAAGAGAGTTGGAGACACAATGGAGGCATGTGGAAGCCAAAGGAGGTTGTAGGATGGGTGAAGTTTAGGCTTGATTCAAAGTCCAAGAGCAGGTGGAGAGGAAGCATTGATAGATATGTCAAACTTGAGGTAGTTGAGTGTGTGGTGAGAGTTGTCGATAGGATTGTCAAACTTGAGGCATTCATATTTGAGGTAGTCCAACAAATATGTCAAACCCTAGGTAGTCAAGTGTGTGAGAGAGTTGTAGATAGAATCACTAAACCCAAGGTAGTTAGACATAAGTGTTGATTTGATGCAATTTGATAGATATGCAAAACTTAAGGCAATTGAGTGCAAAGCAACTAGAAAGCACATCTTCTAATGCAAAGGGTCATTGGGTATGCCTCATTGGTTGATTTGAGTAGTTTTGGGTAGTTTCCATCAGTTGGGACTTCCTTAGCAACCATTAGCAAGTTTAAATACTTCTCTTGTAGGCAGGACAAGGGACCACATTGTTGAAAAGAGTTTCTGATCCCAATTTTGTATGAAGAGCAGGTAGATAAAGTCATACAAATTCCCTATTTCAATTTTCTAGAATTTGAGTAGTATTTAACAAGCATGATAGCTAATTATGATAGAAAACTACACAAATCTATTGTATAGTACACAGACTCCACAATCACTATCACATATACCTCGAATTACTTTCATTGAGTATAGGGTATTCCATGCTCAAGATTTTAGTATCTAAATCCTCAATAAATATAAGCCAAAGCCAAAAAGAAGTGGCCACTCAACTAGTATGTTGGGATAATATAACACAACAGGAACAAGCAAACATTTGGAGCAAGGTTAAGTGAGGCTTGCACAAAGATTACTTTGCAAATGAAGAATAGAAGTGTATCTTGGATCTCATCAAGAGTAGATTAATGGGGTCAACATGGACATCCGACTTGCTAGTCTAGATGATAAAATATAGGGTTGGGCTTAGCAAAGTGATGAGCACACAGTTATACTGAGAGGGGGGGTGAATCAGTATCTAACAATCTTTTACTTTTCAAAACTTAACCAATCACAATGAAAACATTCAAGTAAGATCTAGCAATTAAGAACACAATGAGAACACCAATTTATGTGGAAACCCTTGCGGGAGAAAACCACGACAAAATATTGCTTATATATTATAGATTAATCTTCTTCTTATAGGCTCCAACCTACTAGAGACTCCAATCTCCACTTGACAAAATTATAGGCTCCAACCTCTATTTGAGAGGCTCCAACCTATTGGAGGCTCCAACCCCCACAAATCGGATCGAAACTTCCTTCCCTTATAAATCTGATCACAAATTACAGGTCTGATCCAATTACAAATCCAATCACTATCATGCACTCTTTCTTTTCACAAATTTGATCACTATTCTCCACTTCTTTTCACAAAACTGATCATAAATATGACACTATCTTTCCTCAAAATCTGATCACAAATCTGATTTAAATATTGCAATGAATTCACTCACAAATCTGATTACAAAAATGCACTGCTTCCACAAATATTTCTGCCTTAATGTCTGCTCATAAATCTGCAATATATCTGCTCATGAATCTGTCATAAAATCTTCAACAATTTTTGTCATGCCCCCGCCATGATCAAATTACAACAGTTGTCATTGATGTCAAAGGAGTTTTTCAATGAAGAGGACAAAGTTGCATTTTATGTCTAAATGAAGGCCAACCCTCTCATATGCTTAGCGCTCCACTTT
This sequence comes from Sequoia sempervirens, assembly GCA_007258455.2. NCBI lineage: Eukaryota > Viridiplantae > Streptophyta > Pinopsida > Cupressales > Cupressaceae > Sequoia > Sequoia sempervirens. The sequence goes on along the minus strand of VDFB02031218.1, from coordinate 2,097 downwards.
TAGAAGATTATAACAGATCAAAATTAAATGCTTTATGCTGGCCGACTAATACCCAGCAATGCCATTTTTGGGAGAATAACATAAATTTAATTATGTTCATTATATTGGCCAACCCCTCTAATGATTCACCTCCTATGAAAATGTTTAATAAATGAGGCTGAGTTTCTTGGCATGATCGTCACCCTTGAAGGAATCAACATAAGACAAAATCAGGCCGACCTTCATGTTTTTAACACCCAAGTCTAAGGCAGCGATCGAGCATATAAGAAAATTCATCTAACTTTAATAGCAGCGATTAGGAATAAATTAGTTTATTAACTAATCTTCATACCACTCTTATTCTGGCCGACCATCTTTATCAAAGACACACACACACACACATATATTTGAATAATGATGCTGCTGCTTATATAGAAGATAATCGCTGTCTTCACATCATATTTAACTCTTGTCAGACAAGAGTTAAATATGATGTGAAGACAGCGATTATCTTCTATATAAGCAGCAGCATCATTATTCAAAAAGCAGCAATCGCTTCATGAAGGCCATATTAATATTAAAAGAGGGCAGTGATCAAGTTTAAAGAGTGCAATTATTTAAGAGAAGTCATAACTCTTTGAAGAGTTATTATTTTCCAAAATGGTGTATGTTTTCACTTAGCCATAAAGATATAAATAGATGAAGGAATGGAACCTAAAAGGGAATCAATTAGAAATCTGGAAATAGCAGCAGATTTGAAACAACGGAATATTTTTTGAGTATTAAAGCAGATCAAATGGATCGGATCTAAATTGGTATTTCAAGAAGTCAGTAAATTGATTAAGAAAGTATTTAGTATTAAAATAATGTTTATTTATTTATTAATGCTCAATATTGTAAGATATTGTAAGATAGAGATAAGATCGTCTCCGATCTTATCTGGAGTTTCTTTTTAGAAACTTTCCAGTTTTGTAAATCTTGTAAACTATTTATTGAGCGTCTCGCTCTTGTTAATAACATCAATTAATTTACCAATTACTTGCGTAATATGGTATCAGAGCTCAGGCAAATAATTTTGAAAAATTTATAATTTCTTTTCGAAATTATTTTTGCTTAAAATTTTTCGAAATTGTTTTTTGAAATCTCTCGCCTGTGTGCTTTGAAAAAAAAAATTCGTGGCTCTTTTGAAATTCGAATTTTTTCTCTTCTGAAAAATTCGTGGATCTGTAGGCGCGTTTTTTTGTTTCCAGTTGGGCGTGATTTGTTCGTGGCTTGGCAGCAAGCGTTTTTTTCTTTCTGCCGCGCGAGGAACATCTAGGCGCGATTTTTAATCGCGTTTTTTTATTTGTGGATTTCGTCTGCAAGTTTCTCGGCCACGATTTCAGCGTGTCCTGTATTTGAGCTTGCTTTGGTCGGATTCGCGTCCTCCTGACATGTCTTGTTCTCATTTCGAAGAGATTGTTTGAGCTCGTGTTTTGAATCTGCATCTTGGTCGCGTTTTTCAGTGACAGCTTCTGGCTCGCGTTTTTTCCAGTCTTTGGGCCGCGTTTTCCTCCATTTGCTGGGCGCTTCTATGTTTTCTATTGGCGCGTGTTTTTTGTTGCAGACCTCTGGCGCGGTTTCCAGTAAATTTTCTGCATTTTTTCAGAATCTTCAAAGTCGTTTTGCAGTGTTTTTCTGAAAACGCGACCTGCGGCTAGGGTTTTGAGAAAATCTCGACCTGCGACTAGGGTTTTGAGAAAATCTCTTGTGTTTCAAGTCAAAAAAAAATTTTGATCGTAGATTCCTGGTGGGTTTTTCGAGAGCTCAACTGGGTTGGTCTCCGAATTTTCTGGGTGCTTCGTTTTCCGTGCCTGAATTTTATGCCATCAGGTACCTTGTACTCTCGCGGTCGTACACGAATGCCCGTCCACCATTTTCTGCATTGGAATTCGTGCCTCGAGTTTCGTGCATCAGCCTCTTCTCAGTACCTCGTTTTTCGTGCCTCTAAAAGCGTGAAGATGGCCAGTTTAAGCAATTTAATGCTGGAGGGCAGCCAGAGATTTAATGGCAAAAATTACAACACCTGGAAGCAGCGGATGTTAACAATTTTTGAATACCGCTGCCTTGATCAGATGA